>WNGS01007728.1:7363-26440 GCA_020271785.1 Procambarus virginalis
ATTCAACGAAAACGTTTTGCTTTCAAATGTGCTTATATAATTTTTTTACGATACCTTCTCAGAAAACCACGTAGACGTAATCTGCGACACCACGAGATTGTGTCTACCTTGACGACCGGGGGGAGGGGGGGGGATGTGGCCCTCTCTACTGGTGGGAGAATTCCAGGTATAGCCAGTGGACCTTCACACTAGAATGCATGCACACACACTCACGCACGCACGCACACACACACACACACACACACACACACACACACACACACACACACACACACACACACACACACACACACACACACACACACACGCACGCACGCACACACACACACACACACACACACACACACACACACACACACACACACACACACATGCATGTGTGTGTGTGAATGTGTGGAATGCATTAGGAAGACAAATGGAATGCATTAGGAAGCGATGTGGTGGAGGCTGACTCCATACACAGTTTCAAGTGTAGATATGATAGAGCCCATTAGGCTCAGGAAACTGTACACCTGTTGATTGACGGTTGAGAGGCGGGACCAAAGAGCCAGAGCTCAACCCCCGCAAGCACAACTAGGTGAGTACAACTAGGTGAGTACACACGCACACACCTACACACACTAGAAAAAACCTGGTATCACATCTGGAGAGAAGGGACTTCGTGACAAATCGCCAACATGGGTTCAGGGAGGTTAAATCTTGCCTTACTGGCTTAAACAGAATTCTATGGCCACGTGACAAAGATTAAGCAAGAAAGAGAAGGATGGGCGGACTGCATTTTTTTGGACTGTCGGAAAGTCTTTGATACAGTCCCCCATAAGAGGCTGGTACATAAGCTGGAGAGACAGGCAGGAGTAACTGGTAAAGTGCTCCAGTGGATAAGAGAATACCTAAGCAATAGGAAGCAAAGAGTTACAGTGAGGGGTGAGACCTCAGATTGGCGTGAAGTCACCAGTGGAGTCCCACAGGCTCTGTATTCGGTCCTATCCTGTTTCTGATATACGTGAACGATCTCCCGGAGGGTATAGACTCATTCCTCTCAATGTTTGCTGACGATGCCAAAATTATGAGAATAATTAAGACAGAGGAGGACTGCTTGAGGCTTCAAGAATACCTAGACAAACTGAAAGAATGGTCGAGCAAATGGTTGTTAGAGTTTAACCCAAGCAAATGTAATGTAATGAAGATAGGTGCAGGAAGCAGGAGGCTAGTTACAATGTATCATTTGGGAGATAAAATTCTTCAAGAGTCAGAGAGAGAGAGAAGGACCTGGGGGTTGATATCACACCAAACCTGTCCCCTGAGGCCCATATCAAGAGGATAACATCAGCAGCATATGCCAGGCTGGCTAACATATGAACGGCATTTAGACACTTGTGTAAGGAATCATTAAGAACTTTGTATACCACCTATGTCAGACCAATCTTGGAGTATGCAGCGCCAGCATGGAGTCCATATCTAGTCAAGCATCAGACTAAACTGGAAAAGGTTTAAAGGATTGCCACCAGACTAGTACCCGAGCTGAGAGGTATGACCTATGAGGAGAGACTACGGGAATTGAACCTCACTTCGTTGGACATGATCACCACGTACAAGATTCTCAGAGGAATTGAGAGGGTAGATAAAACAGGCTATTTAACACAAGGGCACACGCACTAGGGACACAGGTGGAAACTGAGTGCCTAAATGAGCCACAGAGATATTAGAAAGAATTCTTTTAGTGTCAGAGTGGTTGACAAATGGAATGCATTAGGCAGTGATGTGGTGGAGGCTGACTCCATACACAGTTTCAAGTGTAGATATGATAGAGCCCAATAGGCTCAGGAACCTGTACACCAGTTGAGAGACTGGACCAAAGAGTCAGAGTTCAACCCCCGCAAGCACAAATAGGTGAGTACACACACACTGCCTGCCGGTGTGTGTGCCAAAACGTCTTTGATACAGTACCGCACATGAAACTGCTGTTCAAACTCGAGAAGCAGGCGGGGGTGGGGGGAAAGGTCCTAACATGGATAAGGAACTACCTAACAGGAAGGAGCCAAAGAGTTACGGTAATGGGCGAGAAATCGGACTGGCGAATGGTAACGAGTGGAGTATGTCAAGGATCGGTGCTGGGACCAATTCTATTCCTAATATATGTCGACGACATGTTTACAGGAGTACAGTCCTACATGTCAATGTTCGCGGATGACGCAAAGTTGATAAGAAGAGTTGTGACAGATGAGGATTGCAGGATCCTCCAAGAGGACTTGAACAGGTTGCAGAGATGGTCAGAGAAATGGCTACTGGAATTCAACACGAGCAAATGTAAAGTTATGGAAATGGGACTAGGTGATAGGAGACCAAAGGGACAGTACACAATGAAGGGGACCAGCCTACCTGTGACGACGCGCGAAAGAGACCTGGGTGTGGACGTAACACCTAATCTATCTCCTGAGGCACATATAAATAGGATAACGACAGCAGCGTCGTTATCTGGTAAAAGTTGGAACATCCTTCAGAAACTTGAATAAGGAGGCTTCTAGATCACCATATACCGCCTATGTGAGGCCAATCTTAGTGTATGCCGCCCCATCCTGGAACCCTCCCCCCCCCCATCCAAAAAAAACATAAGGAAGCCAGAAAAGATGCAGTCTGCAACGAGACTCGTCCCAGAGCTGCGAGGGATGAGGTACGAAGGAAACCTGAAGGAACTAAACCTGACCACGTTAGAAAGGAGGATGGATACAGGAGACATGATACAGACGTATAAAACTTAGAGAGATTGACAAGGATGAAACAGAAGAAATGTTTACAACGAATATCAACAGAACAAGGGGGACACTGAAGGAAGCCTGAGACTCAGATGTGTCAGAGAGATGTCAGAAAGTTTTCTTTTAACGTAAGGGAAGTGAGTGAATGGAATGACCTAAGGGAGCAGGTTGTAGAGGCTGACACCATAACTTTAAAAGCAGGTATGACAGGGAAATAGGCCAGGAGTCATTGCATTAGAGCAGGGTCTCCAAACTTTCAATGTAAGGGCCACATTATATATTTCCCATATTTATGCGGGCCGAAGGAATAAAAAATGAAAAAAAAAAAAATCAGTGCCAGTAATTTAATTTCCTCAAATATTACAGTATAAACATGGAAAAATTAAAACATATCTTTTTGGAAAAAATTAGGGTAAACTAAATAGATTCCTGCCTTTAGTTTTATGCAACAAATTAGTGTGACGAATGATACTGTCGTTTTGACTTCAAATTTCATTAAAATCAGGTTCGCTGTTCCAGAAGCAGCGAAGCCCCACTCGCCTCCATCCCCACAATATACGTTATACACAACTGATTGGTTGTAATGCACAACACATACCTACCAGTACTAGTATCTGTGCGTCACACTATCGAGAGAGAGGAAAACTGACTCGGGCTGAGCGCCACCAGTCAGCAGCCCCAGCTTTGAATAATTCTGCGATGCCATTCGTACGATAATTATTTTTTCAAGGCCACCACACAATGATTTGTTTGGCGGGCCGAATGAAATTTTGTGGCGGGCCGGATGTGGCCCCGGGCCATAGTTTGGAGACCCCTGCATTAGACAAACAACGGCTGGAAAAGCGGGGTCTAAGAGCTAGAGCTCGATCCTGCAGGCACAAATAGGTGAGTACAACTAGGCGAGTACACACACACACACACACACACACACACACACACACACACACACACACACACACACACACAACACACACACACACACACCACAGCAGACGAGACCAGACAAAACTGAGGTCAGCAGATTGGGTTATGTGGTTACCTCACTGCTCGCAGCGGCATCTAACAACCTTATTGACCACAGTCCTCCAACGGCCTGGTCAGAGACCGGGCCGTGGGACTCTGATCCCCGGAATCAGCACAAGGTAACTTATATGTGACCAGATTCTCGCCTCCACCTTTCCAGCGTCATCTTGCCCACCATAATGCAGACAGACAGACAGTAAGACAGACAGACAGACAGACAGACAGACAGACAGACAGTAAGACAGACAGACAGACAGACAGACAGACAGACAGACAGACAGACAGACAGACAGACAGACAGACAGACAGTAAGACAGACAGACAGACAGACAGACAGTAAGCCAGACAGACAGACAGACAGACAGTAAGACAGACAGACACAGACAGACGAGACTCAGCAAGCGTGCCTACAAGCGTTACCAACACGCACTGTCAGCCAACCTTACTATTACTGAAAACCAAAACCCTGTCAGGTGCGTGTCCTGACCTTCATGTTCTGACCGGGTCAAGCCGTCCAACTGACGCCCCATCACTGCTGGGGAGTACCCACGGCACTTAGGGATTGGCCTTATAGACTCACTGCTCGGTGCTCTACCCATCCTGGAAACTCAATGTACTCACCTAGTTGTGCTTGCGGGGGGTTGAGCTCTGCTCTTTCGGCCCGCCTCTCAACTATCAATCAACTGTTACTAACTACTAGCTAGCTATTATTTTTTTCACACACACACTCACCCAGGAAGCAGCCCGTGACAGCTGTCTAACTCCCAGGTACCTATTTACTGCTAGGTAGCAGGGGATCAGGGTGAAAGAAAACTCTGACCATTGTTCCTCGCCGGCGCCGGAACCGAACCCGGGCCACAGGATTACGTCTCCAGCGTGCTGTCCATACAGTCACCGGCGCCCTTGAATGTGTGTGTNCTCTGATAGGTTAGGTGGGCAGGAAATTCTCATAAAGTTTCAAAACGTTATGAAAAACGTTAATTTAAAGTGTCCTCTCATAAACCTCTGCGCGTAGACCGGACGACTCAAATAGAAAACGGAACAGAACGTCACTTTGTGAGTCGATTTCATTTCAAATTACGTCCAAATTTGGCCATATCGCGCATACGAGCCAAAAAGGACGTTATTTTAAGAGGACGGTTGGAACCTCAGGACTACGAATCCGAAGCGCTGTCCACCCAGCTGTCAGGTGGGGTATACCTCTCTGTGTTTACATTCCTTATGTAGGAGGGGCAAAAGGTACCAAAATGGCCGGCCATCCTCGCACTTCGTAAATAAATCCTACCTATTATCATAACCAAGCGTACCAACCCATGTAACCCACTTATAACCTATTGAGTCAATGCATAGAAAACGTAATATTTCTGAGCCGTTAATTGTTGTAATAGGGTGCTTGTAACGTTAGTTACAACAACGTGAAATACCCAACCTATTATAGTTGAGAGGACTGCAAGTTGCAGCAATTATGGTGGGTCGTTGTAACGCCCAGAGGAAGTACACCCCATGAATCACCATGTCCTTGGTAAGGTCAGCCATATGACCTCACATTCAACTGTTTACATCGCTAACAACATCTTTATCAATAATTTAATAATTTACCAAAGTTAAAAAAGTACGTCTCGTTTTAAGTCAGGTTTACAGAAGAATAATGGGAATTGCAGAAATCCTATTGGTCCATACAAGGCAGAGCTCCTACTGGCCTCTAAGGCGCGCCGATACAAGTAAACAAAGGGGAAAAACATTATGTTTTTCATAAAAAATGTCTCCACAGTCACAGGATGATGTCCAAAAACGTTCCAAGATCTATGACTCAGAGTATTCAGGGAAAGTCTATAAAATACACCAGAGAAATAATTAACAGTAACTTTATTGAACAAAATGTCAAGTAATTAACCCTAGGCTAGTATGACAGCCTAACATTTAAGAGGCAATGGAAAAATGGAATACAAATTGTACAGGGAAGTCAATAGAACATTTACCTTTATCCTGCTTCTCGTTGAGCAAAATGGTCAATGAGAGTTGTCGGGTATTGGATTAAGGGTCAGACGACTTCGAATGCTTTTGTACAGTCTGCTTGCCAAGTGGTTATAGTACTGGACACACCAAGGGGCATGGAACCCTGGCTGACCGAGTTCGAATCCTTCAGAGGGTCAAGAGTTTGATAGATATATATATATATATATATATATATATATATATATGGAAGTAACTGCGGAAGGGCCTATTGGCCCATATTTCTTGATGCTTCTATATTGGAGCGGGGTCTTGAAGTGGGTAGAATATAGTTGTGCATTAATTGACTGTTGATGCTGGTGTTGACTTTCTTTGATGTACATCAAGAAGTCAACACCAGCAATCAACAGTCAATTAATGCACAACTATATTCTACCCACTTCAAGACCCCGCTCCAATATAGAAGCATCAAGAAATATGGGCCAATAGGCCCTTCCGCAGTTACTTCCATATATATATATATATCTATATTATACGTATACTATATATAATAGATATATATATATATATATATATATATATATATATATATATATATATTTATATATATATGTATAAATATATTCTATAATATATAATGTATATATATACAGATATATATATCTATAATATATATATGCAATATATATAGATATATATATATATATATATATATCTATATATATATATATATATTATATATAGATAGATAGCTATATATATTCTATATATCTATTGCAATTGACGATCACAAAACACTGATCATTTTATGCGGAAAATCCACAGAGAAAAATGAAAGGAGGTGAACGTTTCGGCTCGTTAGAGCCTTTGTCAACACCAGACTGACAAGAGGAGAAGATGAAGATTAAGCCACCCAGGAGGTGGCACGGGCATGAATAGCCCGTAAGTGGTGGCCCTTTTGAGCCATTACCAGTATCGAGAGCTGATACTGGAGATCTGTGGAGGTGCGAAAGCACCCTGCGTGACGGGAGATGTCTCCCGTCGTGGAGGAGAATTGATTGATGAAGATTAAGCCACCCAAAGGTGGCACGGGTATGAATAGCCCGTAAGTGGTGGCCCTTTTGAGCCATTACCAGTATCAATAGATGATACTGGAGATCTGTGGAGGTGCGACTGCACCCTGCGTGACGGGAGATGCCTCCGGTGGTTACTCCTGATTGATAATTGATTGATAAAGATTAAGCCACCCAAGAGGTGGCACGGGCATGAATAGCCCGTAAGTGGTGGCCCTTATGAGCCATTAACAGTATCGAGAGATGATACTGGAGATCTGTGGAGGTGCGACTGCACCCTGCGTGACGGGAGATGTCTCCCGGACCAAATGGTGACCAAATGGTGGTGGAGGAGAAGATGATGATGATTAAGATTAAGCCACCCAAGAGGTGGCACGGGCATGAATAGCCCGTAAGTGGTGGCCCTTTTGAGCCATTACCAGTATCAAAAGATGATACTGGAGATCTGTGGAGGCGCAACTGCACCCTGCGTGACGGGAGATGTCTCCCGGACCAAATGGTGACCAAATGGTGGTGGAGGAGAAGATTGATGATTGATAAAGATTAAGCCACCCAAGAGATGGCACGGGCATGAATAGCCCGTAAGTGATGGCCCTTTTGAGCCATTACCAGTATCAAGAAATGATACTGGAGATCTGTGGAGGCGCAACTGCACCCTGCGTGACGGTGGAGGAGAAGGGAAGGGGAGGATATATAGGCCGACACCTGACCAACCCAACCTAGGGAAAGAATTAACCAGAGACAGGTATAGCTTAGCTTGGAATGGTCAAAGAGGATTAAGCGGTCAGAGAAAAAGGATGAAAGATTAAAGAAAAGCCTCATGAACATGCAATATATGAATATATAAATATAAAATTATAATGAGACATTGTAAGCCTCTCTAACAGTTAGAGTTTTTTCTTAAACTGTTGTGCAATATTATAACTTAAAAATGGATCAAGTTTGTACATTCCAGTACTAACATTAAGAAGATTTGGACACTGATTAGAGCAGACTCAATTAAATTCCGTTCACGAAATCCCCACAATTGGTAATGCTTTTTGCCCCATTCCAGTTAATGAATGGTTTCTGTGAATAATCAATGATTTCTGTGTTGTTTGTTAACAAACAACACAGAAATCATTGATAGATACAGCGACAGCAGGCGACTTGACATCTGCGAGGCACTACACATCAAGAAGTCAACACCAGCAATCAACAGCCAATTAATGCACAACTATATTCTACCCACTTCAAGACTCCGCTCCAATATAGAAACATCAAGAAATATGGGCCAATAGGCCTTCTGCAGTTCTATTGGTACCCAACCTCTACTTCTACAAATCTATACCCCGTTTTCCATGTTCTGTGTTTCACCCCACTATTGTATTACATCACCTCACCCAAATGCAGGTATAAAAGCCAATGTTGTTTCATAAAGCATAAGTTGTGTGTAGATAAACTAAAGTCTTTGAAAATGTAATAAGTTTTACGAAACGCGCTCAAGTGTCGCGTCAGACTAGAAATAAAAATGAATTTTGGAGAATTGATTTTTCATTTACCGTCACCAGTAAAAAGAAACATAAGGAAAATAGAGAAAATTCGTGTTAGAATTATTAATCTTACTTTTTCGGTCATATTTAATAATATATGTCTACAGGAAAGACTGCTACCAAAATATACCAATATATATATATATATATATATATATATATATATATATATATATATATATATATATATATATATATATATAACTTTTTAACACTCAACCCACCAGGAGACTCGAACCCTGGCCCACAGAGTGGCAGGTACACACTGTATCCACTGCACCATGCTTCAAAGCCATTCACATAAAACCGAACAACCCCACCATAAATACCTAAATTACAGAACTATTCACTCTACCCACCATGAGAGTAAGAACAAGACCGGAAAACGAAGATGCCAACATAGCAGACACTGCTCAAAACGCCACGCCCGCTACACATGATTAATACTTATATGTGCTTCCCCCCTATTTTGCTTTATTCTGCACCCTTTACGTCTTATCCTTCACCTATTTGTATTTACATGTACCTGAACCCCCTAGCGGTATAAATACAATACGTCCAGCATAGACAACCTCGGGAGATATCTCTCGTCCATGAGGCTAACCATAGCCCGTGCTTCTTGCCCCGCTCCTGTGCCAGGTAAGTTACGGGCTCACCATAGCCCGTGCTTCTTGCCCCGCTCCTGTGCCAGGTAAGTTATGGGCTCACCATAGCCCGGGCTACATGGACACTTCGTTCTGAGTAGCTAAATCTGAAACAACAAACAGCATAGTAGCACAGCACTGCTTCTGTGCCAGTTAAGTCCACTACGGGCTCACCATAGCCCGTGCTACTTGCCCTGCTAATGCGCCAGTTAAGTCCACTACGGGTTCACCATAGCCCGTGCTACTTGGAATTTGTTCTGAGTAGCTTAATCTATAACAACAACAACAACAGCATAGACAAGACGGGCTCACCATAGCCCGTGCTACTTGCAACTTTGTTCCAAGTAGCTGAATCCTAAAAAAACAACAACAGCGTAGAGTCCCATTGGATTTATTCCGTTAGTTACATTGGATTGTAGTTACAGGCTGAGAGCTACGCTCGTGGTGTCCCGTCTTCCCAGTACTCTTTGTCTTATAACGCTTTGACACTTCTGACGGTTTTGGCCTCCACCAGCTTCTCACTTATCATGTTCCATCCGTCTACCACTCTGTTTGAAAAAGAAAACTGTCTAATATTTTTTGGCACTTTTGTTTCCTTAGCTTGAATCTGTGTCCTCTTGTTCTTGAGGTTGCTTGTTTCAGGAATTCCTCTTTGTCACATTTTGTCGATTCCTGTTACTATTTGGTATGCAGTGATCATATCTCCTATTTTTCTTATATCTTTACTTTGTCATATTTAACACCTCTATCCTCTCCTCATAGCTCTTATTTGCCAGTTCCAGACGCCATTTCGAGCATGTCTTTGCACCTTTTCCAGTTTATTGATGTGCATCTTGAGATATGAACACTATACAACCGCTGCACATTCCAATTTTGTCTCACAAAAGTTGCGAACAGTTTCTTTAAGATTTCGCCATGCATGTATTGAAAAGGGATTCTGAAGTTGGAAAGCGCAGCATCAGCTCCTCGCACAATGTTCTTCACATGTTCCTCTGGTGACAGTCTCTCCAGTCATGTCAATTGTTATTCACACTTTCCTGGAAATAAACATTCTATTCAGTTCTACTGACGCGGGCGAGGACCACTAATTCCTGTGAGCTTCAGTGGTAGTCTGGGGGAAGTCGAAAACTCCAGTTTGGCAGCAGGATGCTTCTGATTGTATAGCCTAGGCGCCGCGAGGGGTAGCCTAGGAAACTTTCCTTCTTAAAACTGCTCAATAGCTCGGTCGATAGAGCTTCGGCCTCACACACGTGGAGTCCACGGTTCTAGTCTCCTAGAGCCCAGGTGACTGGAGAGTCTCTCCAGAACCACCTCAGGATCTCTTTCTTTGTCGGAGTTCTTTAATGTCTTTCCACATAATTTATTGGTTGGTTGGGGCGTATTTTGTTCTATTCCACATTATATAAAATGACATTTATTCACATTGAAATACATTTGTCACGTGTTGCTCCATACACCTATTTTGTATAGGTTATCTTGAAGGGCATGACAATCGTCTAAGTCTCCTATCTTCCCTATTAGCGTAACAACAACAGTAAACATGTTCATATAGTTCTAGATTCCTTCTGGTAGATCGTTTTGAACATTACCCAAATTCTCCAGTCTGATACATTGCCTCTGATTACCGCCCTCATCTTTCTGTAAGTCAGAAAATGTTTCATCCATGTTAGCGGTCAGCCTCTCACCGCTTCAGCAATTTCCAGTTTCCAGAACAACCTCTTATGTGGGACTATCAAAAACCGATTTTTTTTCAGGACCAGATAAACAGACAACCAAACCATTTTCTTTCCTGTAGAATCTCTGAGGCTCTATCATAGAGACTAAGTTGAATTGTTACGCAGGATATCCCTGTCCGAAAACCATTGTCTTTCTGCCTGTTGCTGTATTGTGTTTGCGTGCGTGTGCGTGCGTGTGCTGGGTTGAGGTTCGGCTCATGGTCCCCAAGGTGGCGCCATCTGTCAGAGCATCACATGTCATGGACAGCGAACACCTGACAACGAAGCTTCCTGCCTGCTGAATGCCAGCGCCACTCTGCTGGTGTGTGCAGGACGCCAGAGGCACTTTCGCCACACTTCACGGTATCAAGATACATCGGTTCACCGGCGGCCCTCGGGAGCCCAATCCCAAGATCACCGTTGAAGACGCGGGGTGAGGATATTACTTCCTTCCCATCCCAGCTCAACAGCCTTAGAGGATTGGCGCACGACTTCCTTCCCATCCGGAAGGGGGGAAGGAACAATGTTAGAGATATCTCTCCAATCCTTACAGCACTGGATGGGAAATTAGGTTACCCATAAACATATGACGCTGCCACCACTCCTTCTGGAACTTTATTTATTAGGCTAATTGACTCAGGAGGAGTCCAGTCAGTTACTACTGAGTGAAGGGAACTTGGAAGACTTTCAATACTTACTGGATGTATGGAATTTGTTGAAATTTTTACTTCATGAGTTAATACAGAGGAAAATATTATGTTTTCTCATAAAAAAGGCTTCTCAGATCACAGAATGATGTCCAAAATGCTCCAAGATCTATGACTCAGAGTATCCAGGGAAAGTATATAAAATACACCAGAGAAATAATTAACAGTAACTTTATTTAAACAAAATGCCAATTAATTAACCCTAGGCTAGTATGACATCCTAACTTTTAAGAGGCAATGGAAAAATGGAATACAAATTGTACAGGGAAGTCAAACAGACCATTTACCATCATCCTACTTCTAAGTCAGTGTTCGTGACTTTTTCCCTGTTCGACCAACCAACCCCCCCGAAGCAATAGGCCAGATAATTTCGGTGCTTAGCGTCCCCGCGGCCCAATCCTCGACCAGGCCTCCTTTTTGTTACACACCCCCAGGAAGCAGTCCGTGGCAGCTGTCTAACTCCAAGGAACCAATTTACTGCTAGGCAATTAATCGACTTGAGAATGGTCCAGGACGGACCGAAACGTCGTCGTCTCTTCACCTTCTAGTGTGTGGTCTGGTCAACTTACTGCTAGGTGAACCGGAGCATCAGGGTTAAAGAAACTGTCCATTTGTTTCCGCCTCCGCCGGGGATCGAACCCGGAACCTTAGGACTACAAATCCCGAGCGCTGTCCACTCAGCTGTAAGGCCATAGCAGCATGTACAACACCTCCCAATGGGAAGAAACCCCGCTGGTTTGTTTATCCTGTCACTTGTTCCTAGACAAAGCTGGGACTTGCTTAACTGTCTCACGTGAACAGCTCCTCAAACAAGAAGATACCATTTGTCAACCCTTAAATCTTACGTTATCTTGCGGGTGCAAAATGGGGGAATCTTTAAAGAACAGTATCTATATTTGACAAATAATATTGTCCTAACTCAAACAATGTGAGGTTTATTATTCAACACATATTTCTAATGACTCTTAGATGGTCACACTCTCTCAGGTAGTGGCGAGGCCTATAGCAATACCAGCTCACTCTAAAACCAACACGCACGCACACACGCACATATACTCAACAATATAACAATACATTCCACTTAAATACAAGAATACATCACCCCACACTATAATCACTCAACATAGAAGAGCTCAATACCTGGAGGAATACGAAGTATCTTTATCTACTTATAATTAACAGGATAAGTCATATATTTATTTATTAATACGTAAAATGAGTTATGACGCAGTTGTTTATTTATTAATATAACTGGTTCATAACAGCGTTACAACAAGAGCCTTGAGGTAGCCTAGGTGTTGCTAGGGGCAGCCTAGGTGCCGCTAGGGGTAGCCTAGGTGCCGCTAGGGGGTAGCCTAGGTGCCGCGAGGGGCATATGGCCCCGCTCGTACAGACAACACGCGCTAGGCTGATCAAGGTCAGGACCCGGGGACCTTGCAACCCTCCGCTCATCATCAAGCCACTTGCCCAGAGCCTGCACCAAGTGACCACATTGCTAGATGTTGCAGAGCTTGCCACCTCTCGCGAGGAGGAGGGGAAGTCACATCGGGGACCGAACGGATTGTTAAACCAATTTAATCTAATATAGACTAACCTAAGCTAACCTAATAATGTATAAGAATAATAGGAGGGGTAACCAAAGGGGCCTGGGATGGTCTCTCTCTCTCTCTCTCTCTCTCTCTCTCTCTCTCTCTCTCTCTCTCTCTCTCTCTCTCCACACTCCCCATTCCACCCCTCTTCTTTTCCCCTCTCCCCACATTCCCCCAATCTCCCTACACTCCCCCATTGACCCCCACTCGACCCCACCCTCTTGGTTTCCCCCCCCCCCTTTGTCCATCTCCTCCTCCTCCCCCTCTGCTCCCCCCCTCAAGCCCTTCTCTCTGAAAATGTATTATTAAGAAGCAACGAAACAACAGTTTCGGTATCTCAGAAAATATCACCACACAAACTCTAGGGAAATCACACCAAATATTTCACACTTGACTATGAAAAATCGCATGAGGGCGGGGGGGGGTTATAAATGCTAATATTTCTTAGAGAATTTAACTTAGGACTACCATGCTATGTACGGCCCCACACCATTCCTCCCTGACAATTTAGGTGAGGCTACCCCCAAGCATCTAGCCTCCAACTTTAGACAGACAGACAGACAGACAGAGTCTCTCTTATATATATCTTATAGCTTTGTCGACTCATACGACGATTTGACCACCGAAGTAATGATAAATTAATGTAATTAAACGTGATTATGAGCTGCAATGACCTACACAGTTTGAAAACAAATTAAAATTCTCAATTAAAAAGTTCCAGACGTCAAAATGTAGAAATATATCAATCCTTCTGAAAATAATTTAGTAGACAAACACGATGACCGTAAACGATTTAGGATAATAAATGTATCGGTCCTAAGGTGCATAATTCAACACATAACACAGGCCACAACGACCCTGTGAACGCTCACCAGTAATATTTCCACAGTCCAATGGACAGCTTCTGAATAAGGGGAACCATCACGAATATCTTCAAACTCACCGACTCAAAACAGTGCCATACGTCAAGGTCAAGAGGGAGGATACGCCGGTGTTCCAGTACACAATAATGGCACATATAAGCTCCAGATCATAGCTCATCTTTGTCTTCTGGCGTCCTGGTGTCACATATGGGAGTGTCCACTGGGAGTGTCCACTGTGAGTGACCACTGGGAGTGTCCACTGGGCGTGTCCACTGGGAGTGTCCATTGGGAGTGTCCACTGGGAGTGTCCACTGGGAGTGACCACTGGGAGTGTCCACTGGGAGTGACCACTGGGAGTGTCCACTGGGAGTGACCACTGGGAGTGACCACTGGGAGTGTCCACTGGGAGTGACCATTGGGAGTGTCCACTGGGAGTGTCCACTGGGAGTGACCACTGGGAGTGTCCACTGGGAGTGTCCACTGGGAGTGACCACTGGGAGTGTCCACTGGGAGTGTCCACTGGGAGTGACCACTGGGAGTGTCCACTGGGAGTGTCCACTGGGAGTGACCACTGGGAGTGACCACTGGGAGTGACCACTGGGAGTGACCACTGGGAGTGTCCACTGGGAGTGACCATTGGGAGTGACCACTGGGAGTGTCCACTGGGAGTGACCACTGGGAGTGTCCACTGGGAGTGACCACTGGGAGTGACCACTGGGAGTGTCCACTGGGAGTGACCACTGGGAGTGACCACTGGGAGTGACCACTGGGAGTGTCCATTGGGAGTGTCCACTGGGAGTGTCCACTGGGAGTGACCACTGGGAGTGACCACTGGGAGTGTCCACTGGGAGTGTCCACTGGGAGTGACCACTGGGAGTGTCCACTGGGAGTGACCCCTGGGAGTGTCCACTGGGAGTGTCCACTGGGAGTGACCACTGGGAGTGTCCACTGGGAGTGTCCACTGGGAGTGACCACTGGGAGTATCCACTGGGAGTGTCCACTGGGAGTGACCACTGGGAGTGACCACTGGGAGTGACCACTGGGAGTGACCACTGGGAGTGACCACTGGGAGTGTCCACTGGGAGTGACCACTGGGAGTGTCCACTGGGAGTGTCCACTGGGAGTGACCACTGGGAGTGTCCACTGGGAGTGTCCACTGGGAGTGACCACTGGGAGTGACCACTGGGAGTGACCACTGGGAGTGACCACTGGGAGTGTCCACTGGGAGTGACCACTGGGAGTGTCCACTGGGAGTGTCCACTGGGAGTGACCCCTGGGAGTGACCACTGGGAGTGACCACTGGGAGTGACCACTGGGAGTGACCACTGGGAGTGACCACTTGGAGTGACCACTGGGAGTGACCCCTGGGAGTGACCCCTGGGAGTGACCACTGGGAGTGACCCCTGGGAGTGACCACGGTGGCCACAAAACCCCGCTGGTGGGGCCAGGCCTGGAGAGTGACTCACAACACACTCACAATACACTTGTGACGCAACACTACACACTCACGCTGACGGTGCATTTTACTCATTTTCTTTATATTTTGTTCGTATCCCACGAGGTGTCTGGTCATATTTGTACTGATTGTCTTCCCCAGCGAATGAAACCCACCGGTCATGAACGAACAATTATAAGAAAACAGAACTACAATTACACAAATATATATATATATATATATATATATATATATATATATATATATATATATATATATATATATATATATATATATATATATATATATATATGTGTGTATATATTAGTATATTTTGGTAGCAGTCTTTCCTGTAGACATATATTATTAAATATGACCGAAAAAGTAAGATTAATAATTCTAATACGAATTTTCTCGATTTTTCTTATGTTTCTTTTTACTGGTGACGGTAAATGAAAAATCAATTCTCCAAAATTCATTTTTATTTCTAGTCTGACGCGACACTTGAGCGCGTTTCGTAAAACTTATTACATTTTCAAAGACTTTAGTTTATCCACACACAACTTATGCCTGAAACAACATTGGCTTTTATACCTGCATTTGGGTGAGGTGATGTAATACAATAGTGGGGTGAAAAATAAACTTTCAACAAAACACAGAACACGGAACAATGGGTATAGATTTGCAGAAGTTGAGTAAAAATAGAACTGCAGAAGGCCTATTGGCCTATATTTCTTGATGTTTCTATATTGGAGCAGAGTCTTGATATGGGTAGAATATAGTTGTGCGTTAATTGGCTGTTGATTGCTGGTGTTGACTTCTTGATGTGTAGTGCCTCGCAGATGTCAAGCCGCCTGCTGTCGCTGTATCTATCAATGATTTATGTGTTGTTTGCTAAGATTTCTCTGGTGATGGTTTGGTTGTGGGAAGAGAATATATGTTCCTTAATGGAGCCCTGTTGCTTAACGATGCATAAGCAGACTAGAAATAAAAATTAATTTTGGAGAATTGATTTTTCAATTACCATCGACAGTAAAAAGAATCATAAGAAATATTGAGAAAATTTGTGTTAGAATAAATAATCTTACTTTTTCGGTCATATTTAACAACATATGTTTACAAGAAAGACTGCTACCAAAATATACTAACATATATATATATATATATATATATATATATATATATATATATATATATATATATATATATATATATATATATATATATATATATAATGATAATGTCAATGAACTCCCTTCCACGCACTCATGACTATGTCAATTCAACGAAAACGTTTTGCTTTCAAATGTGCTTATATAATTTTTTTTACGATACCTTCTCAGAAAACCACGTAGACGTAATCTGCGACGCCACGAGATTGTGTCTACCTTGACGACCGGGGGGAGGGGGGGGGGGTGTGGCCCTCTCTACTGGTGGGAAAATTCCAGGTATAGCCAGTGGACCTTCACACTAGAATGCATGCACACACACTCACGCACGCACGCACACACACACACACACACACACGCACACACACACACACACACACACACACACACCACACACACACACACACACACACACACACACACACACACACACACATGCATGTGTGTGCGTGAATGTGTGGAATGCATTAGGAAGACAAATGGAATGCATTAGGAAGCGATGTGGTGGAGGTTGACTCCATACACAGTTTCAAGTGTAGATATGATAGAGCCCAGTAGGCTCAGGAAACTGTACACCTGTTGATTGACGGTTGAGAGGCGGGACCAAAGAGCCAGAGCTCAACCCCCGCAAGCACAACTAGGTGAGTACAACTAGGTGAGTACACACGCACACACCTACACACACTAGAAAAAACCTGGTATCACATCTTGAGAGAAGGGACTTCGTGAAAAATCGCCAACATGGGTTCAGGGAGGGTAAATCTTGCCTTACTGGCTTAAACAGAATTCTATGGCCACGTGACAAAGATTAAGCAAGAAAGAGAAGGATGGGCGGACTGCATTTTTTTGGACTGTCGGAAAGCCTTTGATACAGTCCCCCATAAGAGGCTGGTACATAAGCTGGAGAGACAGGCAGGAGTAACTGGTAAAGTGCTCCAGTGGATAAGGGAATACCTAAGCAATAGGAAGCAAAGAGTTACAGTGAGGGGTGAGACCTCAGATTGGCGTGAAGTCACCAGTGGAGTCCCACAGGCTCTGTATTCGGTCCTATCCTGTTTCTGATATACGTGAACGATCTCCCGGAGGGTATAGACTCATTCCTCTCAATGTTTGCTGACGATGCCAAAATTATGAGAAGAATTAAGACAGAGGAGGACTGCTTGAGGCTTCAAGAAGACCTAGACAAACTGAAAGAATGGTCGAGCAAATGGTTGTTAGAGTTTAACCCAAGCAAATGTAATGTAATGAAGATAGGTGCAGGAAGCAGGAGGCTAGTTACAATGTATCATTTGGGAGATAAAATTCTTCAAGAGTCAGAGAGAGAGAGAGAAGGACCTGGGGGTTGATATCACACCAAACCTGTCCCCTGAGGCCCATATCAAGAGGATAACATCAACAGCATATGCCAGGCTGGCTAACATATGAACGGCATTTAGACACTTGTGTAAGGAATCATTAAGAACTTGTATACCACCTATGTCAGACCAATCTTGGAGTATGCAGCGCCAGCATGGAGTCCATATCTAGTCAAGCATCAGACTAAACTGGAAAAGGTTTAAAGGATTGCCACCAGACTAGTACCCGAGCTGAGAGGTATGACCTATGAGGAGAGACTACGGGAATTGAACCTCACTTCGTTGGAAGACAGAAGAGTTAGGGGGGACATGATCACACGTACAAGATTCTCAGAGGAATTGACAGGGTAGATAAAACAGGCTATTTAACACAAGGGGCACACGCACTAGGGACACAGGTGGAAACTGAGTGCCTAAATGAGCCACAGAGATATTAGAAAGAATTCTTTTAGTGTCAGAGTGGTTGACAAATGGAATGCATTAGGCAGTGATGTGGTGGAGGCTGCACTCCATACACAGGTTTCAAGTGTAGATATGATAGAGGCCCAATAGGGGACTCAGGACCGTGTGACACCAGTTGAGAGACTGGACCAAAGAGTCAGGTTCAACCCCCGCAAGCACAAATAGGTGAGTACACACACACTGCCTGCTCTGGTGTGGTGCCAAAAACGTCTTTGATACAGTACGCACATGAAGCTGCTATTCAAACTCGAGAAGACAGGCGGGGGTGGGGGGACAAGGTCCTAACATGGATAAGGGAACTACCTAACAGGAAGGAGCCAAAGAGTTACGGTAATGGGCGAGAAATCGGACTGGCGAAATGGTAACGAGTGGAGTATGTCAAGGACGGCTGCTGGGACCAATTCTATATCCTAATAGTGTCGACGACATGTTTACGGAGTACAGTCCTACATTTCAATGTTCGTGGATGACGCAAAGTTGATAAGAAGAGTTGTGACAGATGAGGATTGCAGGATCCTCCAAGAGGACTTGAACAGGTTGCAGATATGGTCAGAGAAAATGGCTACTGGAATTCAACACGAGCAAATGTAAAGTTATGGAAATGGGACTAGGTGATAGGAGACCAAAGGGACAGTACACAATGAAGGGGAACAGCCTCCCTGTGACGACGCGCGAAAGAGACCTGGGTGTGGACGTAACACCTAATCTATACCTTGAGGCACATATAAATAGGATAACGACAGCAGCGTCGTTATCTGGTAAAAGTTGGAACATCCTTCAGAAACTTGAATAAGGAGGCTTCTA
>WNGS01007729.1:2500-26484 GCA_020271785.1 Procambarus virginalis
GGTGTCTAGTTGTGCCCCTGGGTGTCTAGTTGTGCCCCTGGGTGTCTAGTTGTGCCCCGGGTGTCTAGTTGTGCCCCTGGGTGTCTAGTTGTGCCCCGGGTGTCTAGTTGTGCCCCGGGTGTCTAGTTGTGCCCCTGGGTGTCTAGTTGTGCCCCTGGGTGTCTAGTTGTGCCCCCGGGTGTCTAGTTGTGCCCCCGGGTGTCTAGTTGTGCCCTGGTGTCTAGTTGTGCCCCTGGGTGTCTAGTTGTGCCCCGGGTGTCTAGTTGTGCCCTGGGTGTCTAGTTGTGCCCCGGGTGTCTAGTTGTGCCCTGGGTGTCTAGTTGTGCCCTGGGTGTCTAGTTGTGCCCTGGTGTCTGGTTGATACCTGGTTGATGGGGTTCTGGGAGTTCTTCTACTGCCCAAGCCCGGCCCGAGGCCAGGCTCGACTTGTGAGAGTTTGATCCACCAGGCTGTTGCTTGGAGCGGCCCGCAGAGCCACATACCCACCACAGCCCGGCTGATCCGGGACTTCTCTTAGGAAACAGTCCAGTTTTCTCTTGAAGATGTCCACGGTTGTTCCGGCAATATTTCTTATAGTCGCTGGGAGGACGTTGAACAACCGCGGACCTCTGATGTTTATACAGTGCTCTCTGATTGTACCTATGGCACCTCTGCTCTTCACTGGTTCAATCTTGCATTTTCTTCCATATCGTTCACTCCAGTACGTTGTTATTTTACTGTGTAGATTTGGGACCTGGCCCTCCAGTATTTTCCACGTGTGTATTATTTGGTATCTCTCTCGTCTCCTTTCTAGAGAGTACATTTGGAGAGCTTTGAGACGATCCCAATAATTTAGGTGTTTTATCTCGTCTATGCGTGCCGTATATGTTCTCTGTATTCCCTGTATTTCAGCAATCTCTCCTGCACTGAAGGGGGAAGTGAGTACTGAGCAGTACTCAAGACGGGACAACACAAGTGACTTGAAGAGTACAACCATTGTGATGGGATCCCTGGATTTGAAAGTTCTCGTAATCCATCCGATCATTTTTCTGGCTGATGCGATATTTGCTTGGTTATGCTCCCTAAACGTTAGATCGTCGGACATCAATACAGTATTCCCAAATCCTTGACTTGCTGTTTTTCTACTATGGGAAGATTTGATTGTGTTTTGTACCCTGTATTATGTTTCAGATCCTCATTTTTGCCGTACCTGAGTACCTGAAATTTATCACTGTTAAACATCATATTATTTTCTGCTGCCCAATCGAAAACTTTGTTGACATCTGTTTGTAGTTTTTCAATGTCTTCAGCAGAGGTAATTTTCATGCTGATTTTTGTGTCATCCGCGAAGGATGACGCGAAGCTGTGACGTGTATTTTTGTCTATATCAGATATGAGAATAAGGAACAGTAGCGGTGCAAGGACTGTACCTTGAGGTACAGAGCTTTTAACATCGCTTAGACTCGATTTTATCTGATTGACTGTTACTCTTTGTGTTCTGTTCGACAGGAAATTGAGTATCCAGCGTCCTACTTTTCCAGTTATTCCCATTGACCTCATTTTGTGAGCTATCACCCCATGGTCACATTTGTCGAACGCCTTTGCAAAGTCTGTGTATACAACATCTGCATTTTGCTTTTCTTCTAGGGCTTCTGTGATTTTGTCATAGTGGTTGAGTAACTGTGACAGACAGGATCTTCCCGCTCTAAATCCATGTTGCCCTGGATTGTGCAATTCATTGTTTTCCATAAAACTAGAAATTTGATTCCTAATCACTCTTTCAAACACTTTTATTATGTGTGATGTTAGTGCAACTGGCCTATAATTTTTTGCCAAGGCTTTACTCCCCCCCTTATGCAACGGAGCTATATCTGCAGATTTAAGTGCTGCTGGTATCTCCCCTGTATCCAGGCTCTTTCTCCATATTACGCTGAGTGCTCTCGCTACTGGTACTTTACATTTCTTTATGAATATTGAATTCCATGGGTCAGGCCCAGGGGCTGAGTGCATGGGCATATTGTCAATTTCTCTTTCAAAGTCTTCCGAGTTTGTGGTAATATCCGTTATATTATCTGCAGCTTGAATGTCATTCATAAAGAAGCTGTCTGGGTCATCAACTTTCATGTTGTTAATTGGTGTGCTAAACATAGCCTCATACTGGCTTCTTAGAATTTCACTAATCTCTTTGTTGTCCTCTGTGTACGTACCTTCATTTGTAATTAACGGTCCAATACTGGTCGAGGTTTTGGATTTTGATTTAGCGTATGTGAAAAAATATTTAGGATTTTTCCTTATCTCTTGTATAGCTCTCTGTTCCAATTCCATTTCCTCAGACTCATATGATCGCTTCAACGTTTGTTCGATTTCTTCGATCTCCCTGCTTAGGTTTATTTTCCTTGCTTGTGATAGTTGTGTCTGCCGAAGCATTTCCGTTATTTTTTTCCTTCTCCTGTACAGTCGTCTGCGTTCTCTTTCTAGAGTGTTCCTCTTTCTGCCCCTCCTCACCGGCACGTGCTTCAAGCAGACCTTGTAAGCTTCAGCTGTCAGTTGAGCTATTCCCTGTGTGGGAGTTTTGTCGCTTAAGACCGTCTCCCATTGAATGGTTGAAAGGTCTACATTTATTTTTTCCCAGTCAATCCTCTTGTTGTTGAAATTGAATTGATTGAATATTCCTTCTCGCTTGTTGGGTCTCTTAGATCTACTACCGTTATTTATGCTAGTTCGCACTTCAATGAGCTTATGGTCTGAGTATGAAGTATCTGAGATTGTTATGTCTCTGATTAGTTCATCATTGTTTGTGAATAACAAGTCTAGTGTGTTTTCGTTCTTAGTTGGTTCTGTAATCTGTTGATTGAGCGAGAATTTGTCACAGAATCTCAAAAGTTCTCTGACCTGTGGCTGGTTATTTCCCGGTCATTCCCTGCTATGATATTTGTGTTTGCCATTCTCCATCTTAGACTCGGTAAATTGAAATCTCCAAGGAAGATAATATCTGGAGCTGGGTTTGCTAGGTCATCAAGTATGTTCTCTATTTTGTGCATCTGCTCTGTGAATTCCTCAACCGTTGTATCTGGCGGTTTATATATTAAAATAATAATTAGGTTTAGTTTCTCTACCTTAATTCCAAGTACCTCTACCACCTCATTAGTTGAGTTTAGTAGTTCTGTGCATACCAGGTCCTCTTTAATATACAGACCTACTCCTCCATTTGACCTAGTTTTTCTATCACATCTGTATAAATTATAATTTGGAATCCAGATTTCACCATCCATGTAATCTTTTGTATGAGTTTCCGTGAATGCCCCAAATATGGAGTTTGACTCTAATAGGAGACCATTATGAACTTGACTTTATTCCATGACTTTGGCTTTAGACCTTGAATGTTCGCAAAAATGAATGAGTGTCCATATTGTGTGTCACTTCTGGAAGGTTTTGGTGGTTCTCCCTCCTCTCTACCCTGATCCAGGGTGTGTTGTTGTGACAATGGTTTGTCCAGTTTTGGAAGTGATATTGGGGAGTGTGGTAGTCTCTGTGTAGTTGGGGGTGTAGTATGTGTGGGCTTGATGACGAAATGTAGTCCAGTCTCGGGCATTTCCCCCTCTCCATCCGTACTCCTGCCACGTTTCTGCCTGTCTGTTTCTCCCTCTGTTCTGCCTGCGTCATATGTAATTTTTAATAATTTAATTAAATTAATATAATTATATAATTGTATAACATAATACATTTATAATTTTTTATATAATTGTAATAATAATAAACTAAGAGGAAGGGTAGGAGGTTCCGGTCCACACGACGCCAGCAGAGACAAGACCGCGCTCAGAGCAGATCAGCCTCCCGCATTCGTGTGGTNATAGAAAACTGTAATTGTGGTTGATCTCGAACCCATTGATAATGTGACGATCGACGACTCGACGAATGGTCGATCTCGAATGTGACGACTTATAATGAATTTTGTAACTATATCATCAAGATTGTAACCAGTTTAGCTAAATGTATTGTGGGGTTCAGTCCCTAAGCCCATATATGTGCCTCTGTAACCATTTAGGTTACAGGGCAAAAACATAAGAACAAAGGTAACTGCAGAAGGCCTATTGGCCCATACCAGGCAGCTCCTATCTACAACCACCCAATCCTACTAATATACATGTCTAACCCGCGCTTGAAACAATCGAGGCAGCCCACCTCCACTACTATGAAGTTCGAAAAATAATTCCTCCACCACTATGAAGTTGAAAAAATTAACTCTGAAGTTCGTATAGCAGTTAAGCAAAGGCAAATCCTAAAGGTTTTTTTCAGTTATATTGAACAAAGGTTAGGAAAAGGATAGGTCCATTAAAGACCAAGACAGATCATATATTGGATTTTCGATTTTTGATATTTTGATATTTTTTGATATTCGATTTTTGTATCATCGGCAAATTTGCAAATGCTGCTACTCAAACCTTAATCTAAATATTTATATTTATTATAAACAACAGAGGTCCCAGTCCAGAGGCTTGAGGCACTCAGCTTACAACATTTTTCCACTCTTATAACCACCCAAGCCCACTCATATACATGTCGAACCCACGTTTGAAACAATCAATCCACGTTTGGCGGTAATTTGTTCCACAAATCAACAACCCTGTTACCGAACCAGTATTTTCCCAGGTCTTTCCTAAATCTAAACTTATGCAATTTATACCCATTATTTCGTCTGGTGCTGATACTTTAATATCCCATTTGTTATGTCCATTCATCAACTTGTAAACCTCTATCATGTCACACCTAACTCTTCGCCTTTTCAGTGAATGCAATTGGGGAATTAACTTTGTTAATTAACTATGCTGGATACGTTCAAGTGAATTTATATCAATTCTATAGTACGGCGACTAAAACTGAACTGCATAATCAAAATGGGGCCTAACCAAAGCAACAAATTGATTGATTGATAAGAATTAAGCCACCCAAGAGACAGCACGGGAATGAAGAGCTTTAAAGAGCAAGCTATAGCTGAAGAACAAAACCAGGTGTCTTGTTATTAACCCTTCGATTAATAAATCCTAGTGTACTATTTGCCTTATTACGAACATTCATGCATTGATCTTTTGGTTTAAATTCTTACTAATCATAACTCCAAGTTCCCTTTCGAAATACCCGACTTTGCAATCACAACACCATCTATCTCGTATCTTGTAACTCTATCATATATCATTACCTAACCTCAAAACTTTCCATTTATCAGCATTGAACTGCATCTGTCAACCTTTTGCCCATTTCAAAACTCTATTTAGATCAACTTGAAGAGATAGTGAGTCTTCTTCTGTGTTATTTCCCTACCGATTTTTGTATCATCGGCAAATTTGCAAATGTTGTTACTCAAACCTGAATCTAAATCATTTATATATACAGTATTATAAACAACAGAGGTCCCAGGACAGAGCCTTGAGGTACTCAACCTACAACATTTTCAAACTCTGATTTAACCCCATTTATACTAACTCTGTTGAGCGTTGAACATTTATACATCAACTCTGTTGATGTGAGCACTTAATTGGCGGTCAGTGGTGGCGCTTAATTCTTAAAAAGCAATATATACGCTCGATCGTGATTTAGTTTAGTATGCGGTTTAAAGAAAAAGAGCATATCAATGTTATATCACAGAAAACGAATTTATCATAAACTCATGTATTTGTCTTATCATATGGAAATGCATTCATATTTATAAAATAACAATATGAATAGCAAAATTTCTGTAAATCCCCTACCATGTTGGAATCTGTGAAATTAATGAGCAAATGTGCTGGCTGAAGGCCCTGAAGGAAACCACATTGGTTTCATTTTGGATACAAATGTCCATGGAGATTCAGAATGGAAATTAATTATAGTTGAACCTGCAGAGAGGAGTTTAAGAATCTGTGGTGAGAGTGATGGACACAGCCTTCACAATTATACTTCAGAGAATGTAAACATCTAAGAGTCATTAGAAATATGTGTTGAATAATAAACCATACAATGTTTGAGTTCGGGAAAACGCCATTTGTCATATATACTAGCTGTTCTTAAAGATTCACCCATTTTGCAACAGCAAGATAACTATAAGATTTTAAGGGTTGACGAATGTTAATCTTCTTGTTTGATAAACTGTGCACTCGAGACATAGTTAATAAGAACACGCCAATATAAGACAACAAAACGTTTTCAGATTCTTTCACACCACTTTCCAGCAACTTTTATAATTTATATAAATTATTTTAGGGAATAATACATAAATTATATATTTAAACATGATATTAGTGTTTAGTGGAATGCATAACGAGTCAAATTGTGTTAAAAAGAGCGATTTTTTGTAAATTTGGAAAACTACTTTTTTCTGATCATATATATAAGTAAATGGATTGTGAAGGTTTCACTCAGCAAATAAATATCATTCACAATTTATTAATGAATTTTACAAAAAACACCATAAATTTTATATTTAAACATGTAAAAACTATTTGTAATACATTAGGAACAAAATAGTTGTAGAAAAACAATTTATTATAAAACCTATGTGTTTGGATTTTTTGATTAAAAGTTTCTCAAAGGCTCTCCTGCACCATTCTCAATGTAAATCATTCCCACGCCTATGGAAAGAGATAGACGAACGTTTCCTAGATGATTTGTGTTGCTGGGTTGTGCCCCCGGGTGTCTAGTTGTGCCCCCTAGGGTGTCTAGTTGTGCCCCTGGGTGTCTAGTTGTCCCCTGGGTCTAGTTGTGCCCCGGGTGTCTATTGTGCCCTGGTGTCTAGTTGTGCCCCCGGGTCTAGTGTGCCCCCTGGTGTCTAGTTGTGTCCCGGTGTCTAGTTGTGCCCCCGGGTGTCTAGTTGTGCCCTAGGTTCTAGTTGTGCCCTGGGTGTCTAGTTGTGCCCTGGGTGTCTAGTTGTGCCCCTGGTGTCTAGTTGTGCCCCTGGGTGTCTAGTTGTGCCCTGGGTGTCTAGTTGTGCCCCGGGTGTCTAGTTGTGCCCCTGGTTGTCTAGTTGTGCCCTGGTTGTCTAGTTGTGCCCCTGGGTGTCTAGTTGTGCCCTGGGTGTCTAGTTTGTGCCCCGGGTGTCTAGTTGTGCCCCTGGGTGCTAGTTGTGGCCCTGGGTGTCTAGTTGTGCCCCGGGTGTCTAGTTGTGCCCGGGTGTCTAGTTGTGCCCTGGGTGTCTAGTTGTGCCCCTGGGTTCTAGTTGTGCCCCTGGGTGTCTAGTTGTGCCCCCGGTGTCTAGTTGTGCCCTGGGTGTCTAGTTGTGCCCCGGTGTCTAGTTGTGCCCCTGGTGTCTAGTTGTGCCCTGGGTGTCTAGTTGTGCCCCGGGTGTCTAGTTGTGCCCCGGGTGTCTAGTTGTGCCCCTGGATGTCTAGTTGTGCCCCGGGTGTCTATTGTTGCCCCGGTGTCTAGTTTGGCCCCTGTGTCTAGTTTGTCCCCGGGTGTCTAGTGGTGCCCCTGGGTGTCTAGTTGTGCCCCTGGTGTCTAGTTGTGCCCCGGGTGTCTAGTTGTGCCCCTGGGTGTCTAGTTGTGCCCCGGGTGTCTAGTTGTGCCCGGGTGTCTAGTTGTGCCCCTGGTGTCTAGTTGTGCCCGGGTGTCTAGTTGTGCCCTGGGTGTCTAGTTGTGCCCCTGGTGTCTAGTTGTGCCCCGGGTGTCTAGTTGTGCCCCGGGTGTCTAGTTGTGCCCTGGGTGTCTAGTTGTGCCCCGGGTGTCTAGTTGTGCCCCGGGTGTCTAGTTGTGCCCCGGGTGTCTAGTTGTGCCCCGGGTGTCTAGTTGTGCCCTGGGTGTCTAGTTGTGCCCCGGGTGTCTAGTTGTGCCCCGGTGTCTAGTTGTGCCCCGGGTGTCTAGTTGTGCCCTGGGTGTCTAGTTGTGCCCCGGGTGTCTAGTTGTGCCCCGGGTGTCTAGTTGTGCCCTGGGTGTCTAGTTGTGCCCCTGGTGTCTAGTTGTGCCCCGGGTGTCTAGTTGTGCCCCCGGGTGTCTAGTTGTGCCCTGGGTGTCTAGTTGTGCCCCGGGTGTCTAGTTGTGCCCCTGGGTGTCTAGTTGTGCCCTGGGTGTCTAGTTGTGCCCCTGGGTGTCTAGTTGTGCCCCGGGTGTCTAGTTGTGCCCCCGGGTGTCTAGTTGTGCCTGGGTGTCTAGTTGTGCCCCGGGTGTCTAGTTGTGCCCCTGGTGTCTAGTTGTGCCCCGGGTGTCTAGTTGTGCCCCGGGTGTCTAGTTGTGCCCTGGGTGTCTAGTTGTGCCCCGGGTGTCTAGTTGTGCCCGGGTGTCTAGTTGTGCCCTGGGTGTCTAGTTGTGCCCTGGGTGTCTAGTTGTGCCCTGGGTGTCTAGTTGTGCCCCGGGTGTCTAGTTGTGCCCCGGGTGTCTAGTTGTGCCCTGGGTGTCTAGTTGTGCCCCTGGGTGTCTAGTTGTGCCCCTGGGTGTCTAGTTGTGCCCGGGTGTCTAGTTGTGCCCTGGGTGTCTAGTTGTGCCTGGGTGTCTAGTTGTGCCCGGGTGTCTAGTTGTGCCCGGGTGTCTAGTTGTGCCCTGGGTGTCTAGTTGTGCCCCTGGGTGTCTAGTTGTGCCCCTGGGTGTCTAGTTGTGCCCCGGGTGTCTAGTTGTGCCCTGGGTGTCTAGTTGTGCCCCGGGTGTCTAGTTGTGCCCTGGGTGTCTAGTTGTGCCCTGGGTGTCTAGTTGTGCCCCGGGTGTCTAGTTGTGCCCCGGGTGTCTAGTTGTGCCCCTGGGTGTCTAGTTGTGCCCCGGGTGTCTAGTTGTGCCCTGGGTGTCTAGTTGTGCCCCTGGTGTCTAGTTGTGCCCCGGGTGTCTAGTTGTGCCCTGGGTGTCTAGTTGTGCCCCTGGTGTCTAGTTGTGCCCCGGGTGTCTAGTTGTGCCCCTGGGTGTCTAGTTGTGCCCCGGGTGTCTAGTTGTGCCCCGGGTGTCTAGTTGTGCCCTGGTGTCTAGTTGTGCCCCGGGTGTCTAGTTGTGCCCTGGGTGTCTAGTTGTGCCCCTGGTGTCTAGTTGTGCCCCGGGTGTCTAGTTGTGCCCCGGGTGTCTAGTTGTGCCCCTGGGTGTCTAGTTGTGCCCCGGGTGTCTAGTTGTGCCCCGGGGTCTAGTTGTGCCCGGGTGTCTAGTTGTGCCCCGGGTGTCTAGTTGTGCCCGGGTGTCTAGTTGTGCCCCTGGGTGTCTAGTTGTGCCCGGGTGTCTAGTTGTGCCCCGGGTGTCTAGTTGTGCCCCGGTGTCTAGTTGTGCCCGGGTGTCTAGTTGTGCCCCGGGTGTCTAGTTGTGCCCTGGGTGTCTAGTTGTGCCCCTGGTGTCTAGTTGTGCCCCGGGTGTCTAGTTGTGCCCCGGGTGTCTAGTTGTGCCCTGGGTGTCTAGTTGTGCCCCTGGTGTCTAGTTGTGCCCCTGGGTGTCTAGTTGTGCCCCGGGTGTCTAGTTGTGCCCCTGGGTGTCTAGTTGTGCCCCGGGTGTCTAGTTGTGCCCCTGGGTGTCTAGTTGTGCCCCGGGTGTCTAGTTGTGCCCTGGGTGTCTAGTTGTGCCCCGGGTGTCTAGTTGTGCCCCGGGTGTCTAGTTGTGCCCCGGGTGTCTAGTTGTGCCCCCGGGTGTCTAGTTGTGCCCCTGGGTGTCTAGTTGTGCCCCGGGTGTCTAGTTGTGCCCTGGGTGTCTAGTTGTGCCCCTGGTGTCTAGTTGTGCCCCGGGTGTCTAGTTGTGCCCCGGGTGTCTAGTTGTGCCCCGGGTGTCTAGTTGTGCCCCTGGGTGTCTAGTTGTGCCCCTGGGTGTCTAGTTGTGCCCCGGGTGTCTAGTTGTGCCCCCGGGTGTCTAGTTGTGCCCTGGGTGTCTAGTTGTGCCCCGGGTGTCTAGTTGTGCCCTGGGTGTCTAGTTGTGCCCTGGGTGTCTAGTTGTGCCCTGGGTGTCTAGTTGTGCCCTGGGTGTCTAGTTGTGCCCCCGGGTGTCTAGTTGTGCCCTGGGTGTCTAGTTGTGCCCCGGGTGTCTAGTTGTGCCCTGGGTGTCTAGTTGTGCCCTGGGTGTCTAGTTGTGCCCCTGGGTGTCTAGTTGTGCCCTGGGTGTCTAGTTGTGCCCCGGGTGTCTAGTTGTGCCCCTGGGTGTCTAGTTGTGCCCTGGGTGTCTAGTTGTGCCCCGGGTGTCTAGTTGTGCCCCGGGTGTCTAGTTGTGCCCCGGGTGTCTAGTTGTGCCCTGGGTGTCTAGTTGTGCCCTGGGTGTCTAGTTGTGCCCTGGGTGTCTAGTTGTGCCCCGGGTGTCTAGTTGTGCCCTGGGTGTCTAGTTGTGCCCCGGGTGTCTAGTTGTGCCCCGGGTGTCTAGTTGTGCCCTGGGTGTCTAGTTGTGCCCCGGGTGTCTAGTTGTGCCCCGGGTGTCTAGTTGTGCCCCGGGTGTCTAGTTGTGCCCCGGGTGTCTAGTTGTGCCCTGGGTGTCTAGTTGTGCCCCGGGTGTCTAGTTGTGCCCCTGGGTGTCTAGTTGTGCCCCGGGTGTCTAGTTGTGCCCCGGGTGTCTAGTTGTGCCCCGGGTGTCTAGTTGTGCCCCGGGTGTCTAGTTGTGCCCTGGGTGTCTAGTTGTGCCCCGGGTGTCTAGTTGTGCCCTGGGTGTCTAGTTGTGCCCCTGGGTGTCTAGTTGTGCCCCTGGGTGTCTAGTTGTGCCCCGGGTGTCTAGTTGTGCCCCTGGGTGTCTAGTTGTGCCCCTGGGTGTCTAGTTGTGCCCTGGGTGTCTAGTTGTGCCCCTGGTGTCTAGTTGTGCCCGGGTGTCTAGTTGTGCCCCTGGGTGTCTAGTTGTGCCCCGGGTGTCTAGTTGTGCCCCTGGGTGTCTAGTTGTGCCCGGGTGTCTAGTTGTGCCCCGGGTGTCTAGTTGTGCCCCGGGTGTCTAGTTGTGCCCCGGGTGTCTAGTTGTGCCCCGGGTGTCTAGTTGTGCCCCGGGTGTCTAGTTGTGCCCCCGGGTGTCTAGTTGTGCCCCGGGTGTCTAGTTGTGCCCGGGTGTCTAGTTGTGCCCCGGGTGTCTAGTTGTGCCCTGGGTGTCTAGTTGTGCCCCGGGTGTCTAGTTGTGCCCCGGGTGTCTAGTTGTGCCCTGGGTGTCTAGTTGTGCCCCGGGTGTCTAGTTGTGCCCTGGGTGTCTAGTTGTGCCCCGGGTGTCTAGTTGTGCCCCTGGGTGTCTAGTTGTGCCCCGGGTGTCTAGTTGTGCCCGGGTGTCTAGTTGTGCCCTGGGTGTCTAGTTGTGCCCGGGTGTCTAGTTGTGCCCCGGGTGTCTAGTTGTGCCCCGGGTGTCTAGTTGTGCCCGGGTGTCTAGTTGTGCCCCGGGTGTCTAGTTGTGCCCTGGGTGTCTAGTTGTGCCCCGGGTGTCTAGTTGTGCCCCTGGGTGTCTAGTTGTGCCCCGGGTGTCTAGTTGTGCCCTGGGTGTCTAGTTGTGCCCTGGGTGTCTAGTTGTGCCCGGGTGTCTAGATGTGCCCGGGGTGTCTAGTTGTGCCCCGGGTGTCTAGTTGTGCCCCCGGTGTCTAGTTGTGCCCCGGGTGTCTAGTTGTGCCCTGGGTGTCTAGTTTGCCCCGGGTGTCTAGTTGTGCCCCGGGTGTCTAGTTGTGCCCCCGGTGTCTAGTTGTGCCCCGGTGTCTTGTTGTGCCCTGGGTGTCTAGTTGTGCCCCGGGTGTCTAGTTGTGCCCTGGGTGTCTAGTTGTGCCCTGGGTGTCTAGTTGTGCCCCGGTGTCTAGTTGTGCCCCGGTGTCTAGTTGTGCCCCCGGTGTCTAGTTGTGCCCCGGTGTCTAGTTGTGCCCCTGGTGTCTAGTTGTGCCCCGGTGTCTAGTTGTGCCCTGGGTGTCTAGTTGTGCCCCGGGTGTCTAGTTGTGCCCCTGGTGTCTAGTTGTGCCCCTGGGTGTCTAGTTGTGCCCCGGTGTCTAGTTGTGCCCTGGGTGTCTAGTTGTGCCCGGGGTGTCTAGTTGTGCCCTGGGTGTCTAGTTGTGCCCCTGGTGTCTAGTTGTGCCCTGGGTGTCTAGTTGTGCCCCGGTGTCTAGTTGTGCCCGGGTGTCTAGTTGTGCCCCGGGTGTCTAGTTGTGCCCCGGGTGTTTCTAGTTGTGCCCCGGGTGTCTAGTTGTGCCCCGGGTGTCTAGTTGTGCCCCGGGTGTCTAGTTGTGCCCTGGTGTCTAGTTGTGCCCCGGGTGTCTAGTTGTGCCCCGGTTGTCTAGTTGTGCCCCGGGTGTCTAGTTGTGCCCCGGGTGTCTAGTTGTGCCCCGGTGTCTAGTTGTGCCCCGGGTGTCTAGTTGTGCCCCTGGTGTCTAGTTGTGCCCCGGGTGTCTAGTTGTGCCCTGGGTGTCTAGTTGTGCCCCGGGTGTCTAGTTGTGCCCCGGGTGTCTAGTTGTGCCCCTGGGTGTCTAGTTGTGCCCGGGTGTCTAGTTGTGCCCCGGGTGTCTAGTTGTCCCCGGGTGTCTAGTTGTGCCCTGGGTGTCTAGTTGTGCCCCGGTGTCTAGTTGTGCCCTGGGTGTCTAGTTGTGCCCCCGGTGTCTAGTTGTGCCCTGGGTGTCTAGTTGTGCCCCGGTGTCTAGTTGTGCCCCTGGTGTCTAGTTGTGCCCCGGGTGTCTAGTTGTGCCCCGGTGTCTAGTTGTGCCCCCGGGTGTCTAGTTGTGCCCTGGGTGTCTAGTTGTGCCCCGGGTGTCTAGTTGTGCCCCTGGTGTCTAGTTGTGCCCTGGTGTCTATTTGTGCCCTGGGTGTCTAGTTGTGCCCCGGGTGTCTAGTTGTGCCCCGGGTGTCTAGTTGTGCCCCCGGTGTCTAGTTGTGCCCCGGTGTCTAGTTGTGCCCTGGTGTCTAGTTGTGCCCCGGGTGTCTAGTTGTGCCCCGGGTGTCTAGTTGTGCCCCCGGTGTCTAGTTGTGCCCCGGTGTCTAGTTGTGCCCGGGTGTCTAGTTGTGCCCCTGGGTCTAGTTGTGCCCCGGTGTCTAGTTGTGCCCCGGGTGTCTAGTTGTGCCCTGGGTGTCTAGTTGTGCCCCTGGGTGTCTAGTTGTGCCCCGGGTGTCTAGTTGTGCCCCGGTGTCTAGTGTGCCCCGGTGTCTAGTTGTGCCCCGGTGTCTAGTTGTGCCCCTGGTGTCTAGTTGTGCCCCGGGTGTCTAGTTGTGCCCCTGGTGTCTAGTTGTGCCCCGGGTGTCTAGTTGTGCCCCCGGTGTCTAGTTGTGCCCTGGGTGTCTAGTTGTGCCCCGGGTGTCTAGTTGTGCCCTGGGTGTCTAGTTGTGCCCCGGGTGTCTAGTTGTGCCCCGGGTGTCTAGTTGTGCCCGGGTGTCTAGTTGTGCCCCGGGTGTCTAGTTTGTCCCCGGGTGTCTAGTTGTGCCCTGGGTGTCTAGTTGTGCCCGGTGTCTAGTTGTGCCCCGGGTGTCTAGTTGTGCCCTGGGTGTCTAGTTGTGCCCCTGGGTGTCTAGTTGTGCCTGGGTGTCTAGTTGTGCCCCGGGTGTCTAGTTTGCCCCTGGGTGTCTAGTTGTGCCCCCGGTGTCTAGTTGTGCCCCGGGTGTCTAGTTGTGCCCGGTGTCTAGTTGTGCCCTGGGTGTCTAGTTGTGCCCCGGGTGTCTAGTTGTGCCCGGGTGTCTAGTTGTGCCCCGGGTGTCTAGTTGTGCCCCTGGTGTCTAGTTGTGCCCCGGGTGTCTAGTTGTGCCCCGGTGTCTAGTTGTGCCCCGGGTGTCTAGTTGTGCCCCGGGTGTCTAGTTGTGCCCCGGGTGTCTAGTTGTGCCCCGGGTGTCTAGTTGTGCCCCTGGTGTCTAGTTGTGCCCCGGTGTCTAGTTGTGCCCTGGGTCTAGTTGTGCCCCGGGTGTCTAGTTGTGCCCCGGGTGTCTAGTTGTGCCCCGGGTGTCTAGTTGTGCCCCTGGGTGTCTAGTTGTGCCCCGGGTGTCTAGTTGTGCCCTGGGTGTCTAGTTGTGCCCCGGGTGTCTAGTTGTGCCCTGGGTGTCTAGTTGTGCCCCGGTGTCTAGTTGTGCCCTGGGTGTCTAGTTGTGCCCCGGGTGTCTAGTTGTGCCTGGGTGTCTAGTTGTGCCCCGGGTGTCTAGTTGTGCCCCGGTGTCTAGTTGTGCCTGGGTGTCTAGTTGTGCCCTGGGTGTCTAGTTGTGCCCCGGGTGTCTAGTTGTGCCCTGGTGTCTAGTTGTGCCCCGGGTGTCTAGTTGTGCCCCTGGGTGTCTAGTTGTGCCTGGGTGTCTAGTTGTGCCCTGGGTGTCTAGTTGTGCCGGGTGTCTAGTTGTGCCCCGGTGTCTAGTTGTGCCCCGGGTGTCTAGTTGTGCCCGGTGTCTAGTTGTGCCCTGGGTGTCTAGTTGTGCCCCCGGTGTCTAGTTGTGCCCCGGGTGTCTAGTTGTGCCCCCGGGTGTCTAGTTGTGCCCCGGGTGTCTAGTTGTGCCCCGGGTGTCTAGTTGTGCCCCGGGTGTCTAGTTGTGCCCCCGGTGTCTAGTTGTGCCCCGGGTGTCTAGTTGTGCCCCGGGTGTCTAGTTGTGCCCCGGGTGTCTAGTTGTGCCCCCGGTGTCTAGTTGTGCCCTGGGTGTCTAGTTGTGCCCCTGGGTGTCTAGTTGTGCCCCGGGTGTCTAGTTGTGCCCCGGGTGTCTAGTTGTGCCCCCGGTGTCTAGTTGTGCCCCGGGTGTCTAGTTGTGCCCCTGGGTGTCTAGTTGTGCCCCGGGTGTCTAGTTGTGCCCCTGGGTGTCTAGTTGTGCCCCCGGTGTCTAGTTGTGCCCCGGTGTCTAGTTGTGCCCTGGGTGTCTAGTTGTGCCCCGGTGTCTAGTTGTGCCCTGGGTGTCTAGTTGTGCCCCGGGTGTCTAGTTGTGCCCCTGGGTGTCTAGTTGTGCCCTGGTGTCTAGTTGTGCCCCGGTGTCTAGTTGTGCCCCGGGTGTCTAGTTGTGCCCTGGTGTCTAGTTGTGCCCCGGGTGTCTAGTTGTGCCCCGGGTGTCTAGTTGTGCCCTGGGTGTCTAGTTGTGCCCCGGGTGTCTAGTTGTGCCCCTGGGTGTCTAGTTGTGCCCTGGGTGTCTAGTTGTGCCCGGGTGTCTAGTTGTGCCCCTGGGTGTCTAGTTGTGCCCCGGGTGTCTAGTTGTGCCCCGGTGTCTAGTTGTGCCCCGGTGTCTAGTTGTGCCCCGGGTGTCTAGTTGTGCCCGGGTGTCTAGTTGTGCCCCTGGTGTCTAGTTGTGCCCCTGGGTGTCTAGTTGTGCCCCGGTGTCTAGTTGTGCCCCGGGTGTCTAGTTGTGCCCTGGGTGTCTAGTTGTGCCCCCGTGTGTCTAGTTGTGCCCCGGTGTCTAGTTGTGCCCTGGGTGTCTAGTTGTGCCCCTGGGTGTCTAGTTGTGCCCCGGGTGTCTAGTTGTGCCCCCGGTGTCTAGTTGTGCCCTGGGTGTCTAGTTGTGCCCTGGGTGTCTAGTTGTGCCCCTGGTGTCTAGTTGTGCCCCTGGTGTCTAGTTGTGCCCTGGGTGTCTAGTTGTGCCCTGGGTGTCTAGTTGTGCCCCGGGTGTCTAGTTGTGCCTGGGTGTCTAGTTGTGCCCTGGTGTCTAGTTGTGTGCCCCTGGTGTCTAGTTGTGCCCGGGTGTCTAGTTGTGCCTGGTGTCTAGTTGTGCCCCGGGTGTCTAGTTGTGCCTGGGTGTCTAGTTGTGCCCTGGTGTCTAGTTGTGCCCCCGGGTGTCTAGTTGTGCCCCGGGTGTCTAGTGTGCCCCCGGTGTCTAGTTGTGCCCGGGTGTCTAGTTGTGCCCTGGGTGTCTAGTTGTGCCCCGGGTGTCTAGTTGTGCCCTGGGTGTCTAGTTGTGCCCCGGGTGTCTAGTTGTGCCCGGGTGTCTAGTTGTGCCCCTGGGTGTCTAGTTGTGCCCCGGGTGTCTAGTTGTGCCCTGGTGTCTAGTTGTGCCCCGGGTGTCTAGTTGTGCCCTGGGTGTCTAGTTGTGCCCCGGGTGTCTAGTTGTGCCCCGGGTGTCTAGTTGTGCCCCCGGGTGTCTAGTTGTGCCCCGGGTGTCTAGTTGTGCCCCGGGTGTCTAGTTGTGCCCTGGGTGTCTAGTTGTGCCCCGGGTGTCTAGTTGTGCCCCGGGTGTCTAGTTGTGCCCCGGGTGTCTAGTTGTGCCCGGGTGTCTAGTTGTGCCCCGGGTGTCTAGTTGTGCCCGGGTGTCTAGTTGTGCCCCGGGTGTCTAGTTGTGCCCCGGGTGTCTAGTTGTGCCCTGGGTGTCTAGTTGTGTCCCGGGTGTCTAGTTGTGCCCCGGGTGTCTAGTTGTGCCCCGGGTGTCTAGTTGTGCCCCGGGTGTCTAGTTGTGCCCTGGGTGTCTAGTTGTGCCCCGGGTGTCTAGTTGTGCCCCGGGTGTCTAGTTGTGCCCCGGGTGTCTAGTTGTGCCCCCGGTGTCTAGTTGTGCCCCGGGTGTCTAGTTGTGCCCCGGGTGTCTAGTTGTGCCCCTGGGTCTAGTTGTGCCCCGGTGTCTAGTTGTGCCCCGGGTGTCTAGTTGTGCCCTGGGTGTCTAGTTGTGCCCCGGGTGTCTAGTTGTGCCCCGGGTGTCTAGTTGTGCCCCGGGTGTCTAGTTGTGCCCTGGGTGTCTAGTTGTGCCCTGGGTGTCTAGTTGTGCCCCGGGTGTCTAGTTGTGCCCTGGGTGTCTAGTTGTGCCCTGGGTGTCTAGTTGTACCCCGGGTGTCTAGTTGTGCCCCGGGTGTCTAGTTGTGCCCTGGGTGTCTAGTTGTGCCCCTGGGTGTCTAGTTGTGCCCTGGGTGTCTGGTTGATACCTGGTTGATACCTGGTTGATGGGGTTCTGGGAGTTCTTCTACTGCCCAAGCCTGGCCCGAGGCCAGGCTCGACTTGTGAGAGTTTGATCCACCAGGCTGTTGCTTGGAGCGGCCCGCAGAGCCACATACCCACCACAGCCTGGCTGATCCGGGACTTCTCTTAGGAAACAGTCCAGTTTTCTCTTGAAGATGTCCACGGTTGTTCCGGCAATATTTCTTATAGTCGCTGGGAGGACGTTGAACAACCGCGGACCTCTGATGTTTATACAGTGCTCTCTGATTGTGCCTATGGCACCTCTGCTCTTCACTGGTTCAATCTTGCATTTTCTTCCATATCGTTCACTCCAGTACGTTGTTATTTTACTGTGTAGATTTGGGACCTGGCCCCAGTATTTTCCACGTGTATATTATTTGGTATCTCTCTCGTCTCCTTTCTAGAGAGTACATTTGGAGAGCTTTGAGACGATCCCAATAATTTAGGTGTTTTATCTCGTCTATGCGTGCCGTATATGTTCTCTGTATTCCCTGTATTTCAGCAATCTCTCCTGCTCTGAAGGGGGAAGTGAGTACTGAGCAGTACTCAAGACGGGACAACACAAGTGACTTGAAGAGTACAACCATTGTGATGGGATCCCTGGATTTGAAAGTTCTCGTAATCCATCCGATCATTTTTCTGGCTGATGCGATATTTGCTTGGTTATGCTCCCTAAACGTTAGATCGTCGGACATCATTATTCCCAAATCCTTGACTTGCTGTTTTTCTACTATGGGAAGATTTGATTGTGTTTTGTACCCTGTATTATGTTTCAGATCCTCATTTTTGCCGTACCTGAGTACCTGAAATTTATCACTGTTAAACATCATATTATTTTCTGCTGCCCAATCGAAAACTTTGTTGACATCTGTTTGTAGTTTTTCAATGTCTTCAGCAGAGGTAATTTTCATGCTGATTTTTGTGTCATCCTCGAAGGATGACACGAAGCTGTGACGTGTATTTTTGTCTATATCAGATATGAGAATAAGGAACAGTAGCGGTGCAAGGACTGTACCTTGAGGTACAGAGCTTTTAACATCGCTTGGACTCGATTTTATCTGATTGACTGTTACTCTTTGTGTTCTGTTCGACAGGAAATTGAGTATCCAGCGTCCTACTTTTCCAGTTATTCCCATTGACCTCATTTTGTGAGCTATCACCCCATGGTCACATTTGTCGAACGCCTTTGCAAAGTCTGTGTATACAACATCTGCATTTTGCTTTTCTTCTAGGGCTTCTGTGATTTTGTCATAGTGGTTGAGTAACTGTGACAGACAGGATCTTCCCGCTCTAAATCCATGTTGTCCTGGATTGTGCAATTCATTGTTTTCCATAAAACTAGAAATTTGATTCCTAATCACTCTTTCAAACACTTTTATTATGTGTGATGTTAGTGCAACTGGCCTATAATTTTTTGCCAAGGCTTTACTCCCCCCCTTATGCAACGGAGCTATATCTGCAGATTTAAGTGCTGCTGGTATCTCCCCTGTATCCAGGCTCTTTCTCCATATTACGCTGAGTGCTCTCGCTACTGGTACTTTACATTTCTTTATGAATATTGAATTCCAGAGTCAGGCCCAGGGGCTGAGTGCATGGCATATTGTCAATTTCTCTTTCAAAGTCTTCCGAGTTTGTGGTAATATCCGTTATATTATCTGCAGCTTGAATGTCATTCATAAAGAAGCTGTCTGGGTCATCAACTTCATGTTGTTAATTGGTGTGCTAAACATAGCCTCATACTGGCTTCTTAGAATTTCACTAATCTCTTTGTTGTCCTCTTGTACGTACCTTCATTTGTAATTAACGGTCCAATACTGGTCGAGGTTTTGGATTTTTGATTTAGCGTATGTNACTACACACACACTACACATACATACACATACACTACACATACACTACACATACAATACACATACAATGCACATACACATACACTACACATACAATACACTACAATACACTACACTACACATACACTACACATACACTACACATACACTACACATACACTACACATACACTACACATACACTACGCGTACACTACACACACACTACACATACACTACACCTACACTACACATACACTAACCTGGTTGATACCTGGTTGATGGGGTTCTGGGAGTTCTTGTACTCCCGAAGCCCGGCCCGAGGCCAGGCTTGACTTGTGAGAGTTTGGTCCACTAGGCTGTGCTTGGAGCGGCCTGCAGGGCCTTCACATAGACTACACACCTACACTACACATGGTCAACACGATAAGAATAAATACTACCAGGTGACCAGGTGGTGAGAGTGTTGTATCACAGATAATGATAATATAGTTAGGTTGGCATGGCAAGACAGACAGAGAAGAGCATCAGGAAGGTTGTGAGAATTAACACACCAGAACTGTCCAGTACAATAGTAAAGTTACGTGGACTATAATTTGTTTATGGTACATTTTATTTTTGTTTGATCTCAACACTCTAAGATCAGGGGTCTCCAAACTTTTCAATGTAAGGGCCACATTATATATTTCCCATATTTATGCGGGCCGAAGGACCTTTTCCTTTTTTGGCCAACACATAGGCAACTTTGTAACTGGCTCTAGTTGAAGTTTCATTTTCAGATTTTTCTTACTGAAAACAGCTTGTTGAGAATGCAGACTGTGCTGAAATGATTCAAACTTTTTAGTGCGTTCTGCTCCTGTGATGTGAGAATAACTTGAGCCATGTTTAGATTCATAGTGCCGACGAATATTGTATTCCTTCAGAACAGCAACACTGTCTCTACATATGAGGCATAATATGTATAATATATTATAAATATATATATATTATAATAATATAATATTTATATATTATAATGTCTAATATAGGGTGTCTAGTTGTGCCCTGGGTGTCTAGTTGTGCCCTGGGTGTCTAGTTGTGCCCTGGGTGTCTAGTTGTGCCCCGGGTGTCTAGTTGTGCCCCGGGTGTCTAGTTGTGCCCCGGGTGTCTAGTTGTGCCCGGGTGTCTAGTTGTGCCCTGGGTGTCTAGTTGTGCCCTGGGTGTCTAGTTGTTACCGGGTGTCTAGTTGTGCCCCGGGTGTCTAGTTGTGCCCCGGGTGTCTAGTTGTGCCCTGGGTGTCTAGTTGTGCCCCGGGTGTCTAGTTGTGCCCCGGGTGTCTAGTTGTGCCCCTGGGTGTCTAGTTGTGCCCGGGTGTCTAGTTGTGCCCCTGGTGTCTAGTTGTGCCCCGGGTGTCTAGTTGTGCCCTGGGTGTCTAGTTGTGCCCTGGGTGTCTAGTTGTGCCCCGGGTGTCTAGTTGTGCCCCGGGTGTCTAGTTGTGCCCCGGGTGTCTAGTTGTGCCCCGGGTGTCTAGTTGTGCCCCGGGTGTCTAGTTGTGCCCTGGGTGTCTAGTTGTGCCCGGGTGTCTAGTTGTGCCCCGGGTGTCTAGTTGTGCCCTGGGTGTCTAGTTGTGCCCCGGGTGTCTAGTTGTGCCCCGGGTGTCTAGTTGTGCCCCGGGTGTCTAGTTGTGCCCTGGGTGTCTAGTTGTGCCCCGGGTGTCTAGTTGTGCCCCGGGTGTCTAGTTGTGCCCCGGGTGTCTAGTTGTGCCCTGGGTGTCTAGTTGTGCCCCGGGTGTCTAGTTGTGCCCCTGGGTGTCTAGTTGTGCCCCGGGTGTCTAGTTGTGCCCTGGGTGTCTAGTTGTGCCCTGGGTGTCTAGTTGTGCCCTGGGTGTCTAGTTGTGCCCTGGGTGTCTAGTTGTGCCCTGGGTGTCTAGTTGTGCCCTGGGTGTCTAGTTGTGCCCCGGGTGTCTAGTTGTGCCCTGGGTGTCTAGTTGTGCCCTGGGTGTCTAGTTGTGCCCCGGGTGTCTAGTTGTGCCCCGGGTGTCTAGTTGTGCCCCTGGTGTCTAGTTGTGCCCCGGGTGTCTAGTTGTGCCCCTGGGTGTCTAGTTGTGCCCCGGGTGTCTAGTTGTGCCCGGGTGTCTAGTTGTGCCCGGGTGTCTAGTTGTGCCCTGGGTGTCTAGTTGTGCCCGGGTGTCTAGTTGTGCCCGGGTGTCTAGTTGTGCCCGGGTGTCTAGTTGTGCCCTGGGTGTCTAGTTGTGCCCCGGGTGTCTAGTTGTGCCCTGGGTGTCTAGTTGTGCCCCGGGTGTCTAGTTGTGCCCCGGGTGTCTAGTTGTGCCCTGGGTGTCTAGTTGTGCCCCGGGTGTCTAGTTGTGCCCCGGGTGTCTAGTTGTGCCCTGGGTGTCTAGTTGTGCCCCGGGTGTCTAGTTGTGCCCCGGGTGTCTAGTTGTGCCCTGGGTGTCTAGTTGTGCCCTGGGTGTCTAGTTGTGCCCCGGGTGTCTAGTTGTGCCCCTGGTGTCTAGTTGTGCCCTGGGTGTCTAGTTGTGCCCTGGGTGTCTAGTTGTGCCCTGGGTGTCTAGTTGTGCCCCGGGTGTCTAGTTGTGCCCTGGGTGTCTAGTTGTGCCCGGGTGTCTAGTTGTGCCCTGGGTGTCTAGTTGTGCCCCGGGTGTCTAGTTGTGCCCGGGTGTCTAGTTGTGCCCCGGGTGTCTAGTTGTGCCCCGGGTGTCTAGTTGTGCCCCGGGTGTCTAGTTGTGCCCCGGGTGTCTAGTTGTGCCCCGGGTGTCTAGTTGTGCCCCGGGTGTCTAGTTGTGCCCCGGGTGTCTAGTTGTGCCCCGGTGTCTAGTTGTGCCCCGGGTGTCTAGTTGTGCCCGGGTGTCTAGTTGTGCCCCGGGTGTCTAGTTGTGCCCGGGTGTCTAGTTGTGCCCCGGGTGTCTAGTTGTGCCCCTGGGTGTCTAGTTGTGCCCCGGGTGTCTAGTTGTGCCCCGGGTGTCTAGTTGTGCCCCGGGTGTCTAGTTGTGCCCCGGGTGTCTAGTTGTGCCCCGGGTGTCTAGTTGTGCCCCGGGTGTCTAGTTGTGCCCTGGGTGTCTAGTTGTGCCCCGGGTGTCTAGTTGTGCCCCGGGTGTCTAGTTGTGCCCCGGGTGTCTAGTTGTGCCCCGGGTGTCTAGTTGTGCCCCGGGTGTCTAGTTGTGCCCGGGTGTCTAGTTGTGCCCCGGGTGTCTAGTTGTGCCCTGGGTGTCTAGTTGTGCCCCGGGTGTCTAGTTGTGCCCTGGGTGTCTAGTTGTGCCCCGGGTGTCTAGTTGTGCCCGGGTGTCTAGTTGTGCCCTGGGTGTCTAGTTGTGCCCTGGGTGTCTAGTTGTGCCCCGGGTGTCTAGTTGTGCCCCGGGTGTCTAGTTGTGCCCTGGTGTCTAGTTGTGCCCCGGGTGTCTAGTTGTGCCCTGGGTGTCTAGTTGTGCCCCGGGTGTCTAGTTGTGCCCCGGGTGTCTAGTTGTGCCCCGGGTGTCTAGTTGTGCCCCGGGTGTCTAGTTGTGCCCTGGGTGTCTAGTTGTGCCCCGGGTGTCTAGTTGTGCCCCTGGGTGTCTAGTTGTGCCCCGGGTGTCTAGTTGTGCCCTGGGTGTCTAGTTGTGCCCCGGGTGTCTAGTTGTGCCCTGGGTGTCTAGTTGTGCCCCGGGTGTCTAGTTGTGCCCTGGGTGTCTAGTTGTGCCCCGGGTGTCTAGTTGTGCCCCGGGTGTCTAGTTGTGCCCTGGGTGTCTAGTTGTGCCCTGGGTGTCTAGTTGTGCCCTGGGTGTCTAGTTGTGCCCCGGGTGTCTAGTTGTGCCCCGGGTGTCTAGTTGTGCCCGGGTGTCTAGTTGTGCCCGGGTGTCTAGTTGTGCCCTGGGTGTCTAGTTGTGCCCTGGGTGTCTAGTTGTGCCCTGGGTGTCTAGTTGTGCCCTGGGTGTCTAGTTGTGCCCCGGGTGTCTAGTTGTGCCCTGGGTGTCTAGTTGTGCCCGGGTGTCTAGTTGTGCCCCGGGTGTCTAGTTGTGCCCCGGGTGTCTAGTTGTGCCCTGGTGTCTAGTTGTGCCCGGTGTCTAGTTGTGCCCTGGGTGTCTAGTTGTGCCCGGGTGTCTAGTTGTGCCCTGGGTGTCTAGTTGTGCCCTGGGTGTCTAGTTGTGCCCCGGGTGTCTAGTTGTGCCCCGGGTGTCTAGTTGTGCCCCGGGTGTCTAGTTGTGCCCGGGTGTCTAGTTGTGCCCTGGGTGTCTAGTTGTGCCCTGGGTGTCTAGTTGTGCCCCGGGTGTCTAGTTGTGCCCCCGGGTGTCTAGTTGTGCCCCGGGTGTCTAGTTGTGCCCTGGGTGTCTAGTTGTGCCCTGGGTGTCTAGTTGTGCCCCGGGTGTCTAGTTGTGCCCCGGGTGTCTAGTTGTGCCCCGGGTGTCTAGTTGTGCCCTGGGTGTCTAGTTGTGCCCTGGGTGTCTAGTTGTGCCCCCGGGTGTCTAGTTGTGCCCCGGGTGTCTAGTTGTGCCCCGGGTGTCTAGTTGTGCCCCTGGGTGTCTAGTTGTGCCCGGGTGTCTAGTTGTGCCCGGGTGTCTAGTTGTGCCCTGGGTGTCTAGTTGTGCCCCGGGTGTCTAGTTGTGCCCTGGGTGTCTAGTTGTGCCCTGGGTGTCTAGTTGTGCCCTGGGTGTCTAGTTGTGCCCCGGGTGTCTAGTTGTGCCCCGGGTGTCTAGTTGTGCCCTGGGTGTCTAGTTGTGCCCCGGGTGTCTAGTTGTGCCCTGGGTGTCTAGTTGTGCCCCGGGTGTCTAGTTGTGCCCCTGGGTGTCTAGTTGTGCCCTGGGTGTCTAGTTGTGCCCTGGGTGTCTAGTTGTGCCCCGGGTGTCTAGTTGTGCCCCGGGTGTCTAGTTGTGCCCGGGTGTCTAGTTGTGCCCTGGGTGTCTAGTTGTGCCCCGGGTGTCTAGTTGTGCCCCGGGTGTCTAGTTGTGCCCCGGGTGTCTAGTTGTGCCCTGGGTGTCTAGTTGTGCCCCGGGTGTCTAGTTGTGCCCGGGTGTCTAGTTGTGCCCCGGGTGTCTAGTTGTGCCCGGGTGTCTAGTTGTGCCCCGGGTGTCTAGTTGTGCCCGGGTGTCTAGTTGTGCCCCTGGGTGTCTAGTTGTGCCCTGGGTGTCTAGTTGTGCCCCGGGTGTCTAGTTGTGCCCTGGGTGTCTAGTTGTGCCTGGGTGTCTAGTTGTGCCCCGGGTGTCTAGTTGTGCCCTGGTGTCTAGTTGTGCCCTGGGTGTCTAGTTGTGCCCTGGGTGTCTAGTTGTGCCCCGGGTGTCTAGTTGTGCCCTGGGTGTCTAGTTGTGCCCTGGGTGTCTAGTTGTGCCCCGGGTGTCTAGTTGTGCCCTGGGTGTCTAGTTGTGCCCTGGGTGTCTAGTTGTGCCCTGGTGTCTAGTTGTGCCCCGGGTGTCTAGTTGTGCCCTGGGTGTCTAGTTGTGCCCCGGGTGTTCTAGTTGTGCCCCGGGTGTCTAGTTGTGCCCTGGTGTCTAGTTGTGCCCTGGGTGTCTAGTTGTGCCCCGGGTGTCTAGTTGTGCCC
>WNGS01007729.1:27310-38267 GCA_020271785.1 Procambarus virginalis
TAATGTCTAATATAGGGTGTCTAGTTGTGCCCTGGGTGTCTAGTTGTGCCCGGGTGTCTAGTTGTGCCCCCGGGTGTCTAGTTGTGCCCCGGGTGTCTAGTTGTGCCCGGGTGTCTAGTTGTGCCCGGGTGTCTAGTTGTGCCCCGGGTGTCTAGTTGTGCCCTGGGTGTCTAGTTGTGCCCCGGGTGTCTAGTTGTGCCCCCGGGTGTCTAGTTGTGCCCCGGGTGTCTAGTTGTGCCCCGGGTGTCTAGTTGTGCCCCGGGTGTCTAGTTGTGCCCCTGGGTGTCTAGTTGTGCCCCGGGTGTCTAGTTGTGCCCCGGGTGTCTAGTTGTGCCCCGGGTGTCTAGTTGTGCCCTGGGTGTCTAGTTGTGCCCCTGGGTGTCTAGTTGTGCCCCGGGTGTCTAGTTGTGCCCCGGGTGTCTAGTTGTGCCCCGGGTGTCTAGTTGTGCCCCGGGTGTCTAGTTGTGCCCCGGGTGTCTAGTTGTGCCCCCGGGTGTCTAGTTGTGCCCCGGGTGTCTAGTTGTGCCCTGGGTGTCTAGTTGTGCCCCGGGTGTCTAGTTGTGCCCCGGGTGTCTAGTTGTGCCCTGGGTGTCTAGTTGTGCCCCTGGGTGTCTAGTTGTGCCCCGGGTGTCTAGTTGTGCCCCTGGGTGTCTAGTTGTGCCCCGGGTGTCTAGTTGTGCCCTGGGTGTCTAGTTGTGCCCCGGGTGTCTAGTTGTGCCCTGGGTGTCTAGTTGTGCCCCGGGTGTCTAGTTGTGCCCCGGGTGTCTAGTTGTGCCCCGGGTGTCTAGTTGTGCCCTGGGTGTCTAGTTGTGCCCTGGGTGTCTAGTTGTGCCCCGGGTGTCTAGTTGTGCCCCGGGTGTCTAGTTGTGCCCCGGGTGTCTAGTTGTGCCCTGGGTGTCTAGTTGTGCCCCGGGTGTCTAGTTGTGCCCCGGGTGTCTAGTTGTGCCCCGGGTGTCTAGTTGTGCCCCGGGTGTCTAGTTGTGCCCGGGTGTCTAGTTGTGCCCCGGGTGTCTAGTTGTGCCCCGGGTGTCTAGTTGTGCCCCGGGTGTCTAGTTGTGCCCCGGGTGTCTAGTTGTGCCCCGGGTGTCTAGTTGTGCCCCGGGTGTCTAGTTGTGCCCGGGTGTCTAGTTGTGCCCCGGGTGTCTAGTTGTGCCCCGGGTGTCTAGTTGTGCCCCGGGTGTCTAGTTGTGCCCCGGGTGTCTAGTTGTGCCCCGGGTGTCTAGTTGTGCCCTGGGTGTCTAGTTGTGCCCCGGGTGTCTAGTTGTGCCCCGGGTGTCTAGTTGTGCCCCGGGTGTCTAGTTGTGCCCCGGGTGTCTAGTTGTGCCCCGGGTGTCTAGTTGTGCCCTGGGTGTCTAGTTGTGCCCCGGGTGTCTAGTTGTGCCCCTGGGTGTCTAGTTGTGCCCCGGGTGTCTAGTTGTGCCCCGGGTGTCTAGTTGTGCCCCGGGTGTCTAGTTGTGCCCCGGGTGTCTAGTTGTGCCCCGGGTGTCTAGTTGTGCCCCGGGTGTCTAGTTGTGCCCCGGGTGTCTAGTTGTGCCCCGGGTGTCTAGTTGTGCCCCGGGTGTCTAGTTGTGCCCCGGGTGTCTAGTTGTGCCCCGGGTGTCTAGTTGTGCCCCGGGTGTCTAGTTGTGCCCCGGGTGTCTAGTTGTGCCCCGGGTGTCTAGTTGTGCCCTGGGTGTCTAGTTGTGCCCTGGGTGTCTAGTTGTGCCCCGGGTGTCTAGTTGTGCCCTGGGTGTCTAGTTGTGCCCGGGTGTCTAGTTGTGCCCTGGGTGTCTAGTTGTGCCCTGGGTGTCTAGTTGTGCCCTGGGTGTCTGGTTGATACCTGGTTGATGGGGTTCTGGGAGTTCTTCTACTGCCCAAGCCCGGCCCGAGGCCAGGCTCGACTTGTGAGAGTTTGATCCACCAGGCTGTTGCTTGGAGCGGCCCGCAGAGCCACATACCCACCACAGCCCGGCTGATCCGGGACTTCTCTTAGGAAACAGTCCAGTTTTCTCTTGAAGATGTCCACGGTTGTTCCGGCAATATTTCTTATAGTCGCTGGGAGGACGTTGAACAACCGCGGACCTCTGATGTTTATACAGTGCTCTCTGATTGTGCCTATGGCACCTCTGCTCTTCACTGGTTCAATCTTGCATTTTCTTCCATATCGTTCACTCCAGTACGTTGTTATTTTACTGTGTAGATTTGGGACCTGGCCGTCCAGTATTTTCCACGTGTATATTATTTGGTATCTCTCTCGTCTCCTTTCTAGAGAGTACATTTGGAGAGCTTTGAGACGATCCCAATAATTTAGGTGTTTTATCTCGTCTATGCGTGCCGTATATGTTCTCTGTATTCCCTGTATTTCAGCAATCTCTCCTGCTCTGAAGGGGGAAGTGAGTACTGAGCAGTACTCAAGACGGGACAACACAAGTGACTTGAAGAGTACAACCATTGTGATGGGATCCCTGGATTTGAAAGTTCTCGTAATCCATCCGATCATTTTTCTGGCTGATGCGATATTTGCTTGGTTATGCTCCCTAAACGTTAGATCGTCGGACATCATTATTCCCAAATCCTTGACTTGCTGTTTTTCTACTATGGGAAGATTTGAATGTGTTTTGTACCCTGTATTATGTTTCAGATCCTCATTTTTGCCGTACCTGAGTACCTGAAATTTATCACTGTTAAACATCATATTATTTTCTGCTGCCCAATCGAAAACTTTGTTGACATCTGTTTGTAGTTTTTCAATGTCTTCAGCAGAGGTAATTTTCATGCTGATTTTTGTGTCATCCGCGAAGGATGACACGAAGCTGTGACGTGTATTTTTGTCTATATCAGATATGAGAATAAGGAACAGTAGCGGTGCAAGGACTGTACCTTGAGGTACAGAGCTTTTAACATCGCTTGGACTCGATTTTATCTGATTGACTGTTACTCTTTGTGTTCTGTTCGACAGGAAATTGAGTATCCAGCGTCCTACTTTTCCAGTTATTCCCATTGACCTCATTTTGTGAGCTATCACCCCATGGTCACATTTGTCGAACGCCTTTGCAAAGTCTGTGTATACAACATCTGCATTTTGCTTTTCTTCTAGGGCTTCTGTGATTTTGTCATAGTGGTTGAGTAACTGTGACAGACAGGATCTTCCCGCTCTAAATCCATGTTGTCCTGGATTGTGCAATTCATTGTTTTCCATAAAACTAGAAATTTGATTCCTAATCACTCTTTCAAACACTTTTATTATGTGTGATGTTAGTGCAACTGGCCTATAATTTTTTGCCAAGGCTTTACTCCCCCCCTTATGCAACGGAGCTATATCTGCAGATTTAAGTGCTGCTGGTATCTCCCCTGTATCCAGGCTCTTTCTCCATATTACGCTGAGTGCTCTCGCTACTGGTACTTTACATTTCTTTATGAATATTGAATTCCATGGGTCAGGCCCAGGGGCTGAGTGCATGGGCATATTGTCAATTTCTCTTTCAAAGTCTTCCGAGTTTGTGGTAATATCCGTTATATTATCTGCAGCTTGAATGTCATTCATAAAGAAGCTGTCTGGGTCATCAACTTTCATGTTGTTAATTGGTGTGCTAAACATAGCCTCATACTGGCTTCTTAGAATTTCACTAATCTCTTTGTTGTCCTCTGTGTACGTACCTTCATTTGTAATTAACGGTCCAATACTGGTCGAGGTTTTGGATTTTGATTTAGCGTATGTGAAAAAATATTTCGGATTTTTCCTTATCTCTTGTATAGCTCTCTGTTCCAATTCCATTTCCTCAGACTCATATGATCGCTTCAACGTTTGTTCGATTTCTTCGATCTCCCTGCTTAGGCTTATTTTCCTTGCTTGTGATAGTTGTGTCTGCCGAAGCATTTCCGTTATTTTTTTCCTTCTCCTGTACAGTCGTCTGCGTTCTCTTTCTAGAGTGTTCCTCTTTCTGCCCCTCCTCACCGGCACGTGCTTCAAGCAGACCTTGTAAGCTTCAGCTGTCAGTTGAGCTATTCCCTGTGTGGGAGTTTTGTCGCTAAAGACCGTCTCCCATTGAATGGTTGCAAGGTCTACATTTATTTTTTCCCAGTCAATCCTCTTGTTGTTGAAATTGAATTGATTGAATATTCCTTCTCGCTTGTTGGGTCTCTTAGATCTACTACCGTTATTTATGCTAGTTCGCACTTCAATGAGCTTATGGTCTGAGTATGAAGTATCTGAGATTGTTATGTCTCTGATTAGTTCATCATTGTTTGTGAATAACAAGTCTAGTGTGTTTTCGTTCCTAGTTGGTTCTGTAATCTGTTGATTGAGCGAGAATTTGTCACAGAATCTCAAAAGTTCTCTGACCTGTGGCTGGTTATTTCCCGGGTCATTCCCTGCTATGATATTTGTGTTTGCCATTCTCCATCTTAGACTCGGTAAATTGAAATCTCCAAGGAAGATAATATCTGGAGCTGGGTTTGCTAGGTCATCAAGTATGTTCTCTATTTTGTGCATCTGCTCTGTGAATTCCTCAACCGTTGTATCTGGCGGTTTATATATTAAAATAATAATTAGGTTTAGTTTCTCTACCTTAATTCCAAGTACCTCTACCACCTCATTAGTTGAGTTTAGTAGTTCTGTGCATACCAGGTCCTCTTTAATATACAGACCTACTCCTCCATTTGACCTAGTTTTTCTATCACATCTGTATAAATTATAATTTGGAATCCAGATTTCACCATCCATGTAATCTTTTGTATGAGTTTCCGTGAATGCCCCAAATATGGAGTTTGACTCTAATAGGAGACCATTTATGAACTTGACTTTATTCCATGACTTTGGCTTTAGACCTTGAATGTTCGCAAAAATGAATGAGTGTCCATATTGTGTGTCACTTCTGGAAGGTTTTGGTGGTTCTCCCTCCTCTCTACCCTGATCCAGGGTGTGTTGTTGTGACAATGGTTTGTCCAGTTTTGGAAGTGATATTGGGGAGTGTGGTAGTCTCTGTGTAGTTGGGGGGTGTAGTATGTGTGGGCTTGATGACGAAATGTAGTCCAGTCTCGGGCATTTCCCCCTCTCCATCCGTACTCCTGCCACGTTTCTGCCTGTCTGTTTCTCCCTCTGTTTCTGCCTGCGTCATATGTAATTTTTAATAATTTAATTAAATTAATATAATTATATAATTGTATAATATAATACATTTATAATTTTTTATATAATTGTAATAATAATAAACTAAGAGGAAGGGTAGGAGGTTCCGGTCCACACGACGCCAGCAGAGACAAGACCGCCTCAGAGCAGATCAGCCTCCCGCATTCGTGTGGTGCCGGGAAGAGCCTAATTGATCGTACAGCTATACACATTAAAACATCTTCCCCTATGCCTCGTATTTTACTTTAGTCGTTCTAAGGATAGTTAATCTTATAACAATGTTACTTAATCCACAACAAGTTCAAGAGTCTGAATGCTCTTTGAGAAACAAGAATAGTCCTACGTCTGGCAGGGAAAATACAAAAATATGCAGCTCGCGATGCGACCAATACTCTGAGGTAGTTATTAAGCTCAAAATTTGACCTCTGGTTTCCATCTAAAGAACCCAGGGTCGTAACACCTCGGATTCCATAATGCTGGAGTTTAAGTAAGAGGTAGTTGTGACTAACAGTATCAAAGGCTTTTCTTAGGTCAATGAAGAGTCCAATCGAAAACTCATTTTTGTCAAGGGCTGAGTAGATTACGTCAAGGAGACTAATGATTGCATCGTTGGTGCTCTTTTGGGACCGGAAGCCAAACTGGCAGGGGCTGAGTATGTCGAATTTTACGAGGTAGGAATAGAGCTGTTTGTAAATAATTTTGTCAAATTTTTGATAGAATGGGTAGATTTGATATTGGTCTATAATTGTTTATGTCCGCCGGATTGCCTCCTTTATGGACTGGCGTTACTCTTGCTTTTATGAGGATATCAGGGAAAGTGTGACACTCTATAGATTTGTTGAACAGTAGGGCTATGGGTGGGGCAAGGGCTTGGGAGGCTCTCTTGTATACAATGGACGGAATTTTACTGGTGTTCCCTGCCTTGGTTTTTAGAGAGTGTATGATGGACACAACATCTGTCGGGCTGATTGGTGAAAGGAGAAAAGAGTTTGGATAGCTGCCTGAGAGATATGAGTTAATATGTATCTGAGTCTGTGGGATTTTACTGGCAAGATTAGCACCAACCGATGAAAAGAAACTATTAAATTCATTTGCCATTTCTAAATCAGTTGACGGTATATCCCCATCCTTGTAGAGTTTTATTTGGTTATGTGAGTGTTGTTTAGTTCCTAGGATAATTGAGATGGTTTTCCAAGTGCTTTTTATGTTGCCTTTTGCTTCATTGAATCTATTCACATAATATGCAAGTTTTGCCTTTCTTATGATACTGGTAAGCATTGATGAGTACCTTTTAGCTACTTCCTTTGAAACTACGCCAATCCTAAGTTTCTTTTCATATTCGTTTCTTGTTGATTGAGTTGAGAATGCCACTTGTGAGCCATGAATTGTTTAATCTTTTGTCAGTTTATCTTTATTTGTATTTGTTCTCAACACATTTTATTCTTTATGCTCAATTAGTATTAAGTTTTAGATATTAATGTTTTTCCTGCCCGAGACCACATTGGGTAATAGTGGCTTTAGGCATTGTATGTACTAAGCTCTATCTATAAATCGATCCATTTATGTAAAATCACTTTATGTATGTACATTACCTGCATAAACTGAATATAACTGAATGAACTTCCATGTTGATGAACATTTATTTATTTATTTATTTATTCATATACAAGAAGGTACATTGGGAATGTGAGAATATATAATATGGTAATTACAATCTTGTAAAGCCACTAGTACGCACAGCGTTTCGGGCAGGTCCTTAATCTAAGAAAATTTTTAGTAGGTAAATACTAGCAGAAATTATAAAAAATAAATGATAACAGTTACATGGCAAGAAAAGAAAAAAGAAAAAAAAAAGATGAGAGAAAATTGTAGGTACAGTATAATAAAGCACTTAGGTAGCTAAGATTGATTGCAATGAAAGCTTGAATTGTAGTTGACAAAATTTGGTAGGCACAATACAGCAAATGGCTAGCACATAAAGGAAGACAGCAATGAACACAATGATAAGGTTGTTTGGGTTAAATACATAAGAATTAGGAGATTGGGTAACACTAGATACAGAGCAAAAAATAAAGCTCAGTGTAGGAAACTAAGAAGATGAAATTAAGTACTTTTTGGTTTTGTTTTTAAATAAGGCAAAAGTTTTACAGTTTTTCAATTCACTAGGGAGTGAGTTCCATAGACTAGGTCCCTTAATTTGCATAGAGTGTTTACACAGATTAAGTTTGACCCTGGGGATATCAAAGAGATATTTATTTCTGGTGTGGTGATAATGGGTCCTATTACATCTGTCCAGAGAGAGAGTTTCAGAGCATGGTTTGCATTTAAGAACAGGGTTTTGTAGATGTAGTTGACACAAGAGAATGTGTTGAGGGAGTTAATATTTAGCAAGTTTAGGGATTTAAACAAGGGAGCTGAGTGTTGTCTGAAAGCAGAGTTAGTTATTATTCTGATAGCAGATTTTTGCTGGGTGATGATGGGCTTAAGGTGGTTTGCAGTGGTAGACCCCCATGCACAGATACCATAATTAAGATAGGGGTAGATTAGAGCATAATAGAGAGAGAGGAGAGCAGAGTTAGGAACATAATATCTGATTTTGGAGAGTATACCAACTGTCTTAGAGACTTTCTTAGTTATGTGTTGAATGTGGGTGCTGAAGTTGAGTCTCTTGTCTAGGAATAGGCCAAGAAACTTGCCATCATTTTTATTACTGATGTTAATGTTGTCTATCTGTAGCTGAATTGCATTTGATGATTTGCTTCCAAATAAGATGTAGTAAGTCTTTTCGATGTTTAATGTTAGTTTGTTAGTTGACATCCATAAGTGGACTTTTTTTAATTCATTATTCACAACATTATTTAGTGTATGTGGATTGAGGTCTGAATAGATAAGAGTAGTATCGTCAGCAAACAATATAGGTTTGAGAATATTAGAGACATTAGGCAGATCGTTTATATATATAAGAAATAGAAGAGGTCCTAAGATACTGCCCTGTGGCACTCCAACGGTAATTGGTAGAGTGGAAGAAGTTGTTTCATTGATAGTTACATATTGGTGTCTGTCACTAAGATAGGATCGGATGTAGTCAAGGGCAAGGCCTCGGATTCCATAATGCTGGAGCTTAAGTAAGAGGTAGTTGTGATTAACAGTATCAAAGGCTTTTCTTAGGTCAATGAAGAGTCCAATCGGAAACTCATTTTTGTCAAGTGCTGAGTAGATTACGTCAAGGAGACTAATGATTGCATCGTTGGTGCTCTTTTGGGACCTGAAGCCAAACTGGCAGGGGCTGAGTATGTCGAATTTTACGAGGTAGGAATAGAGCTGTTTGTAAATAATTTTGTCAAATATTTTTGATAGAATGGGTAGATTTGATATTGGTCTATAATTGTTTATGTCCGCCGGATTGCCTCCTTTATGGACTGGCGTTACTCTTGCTTTTTTGAGGATATCAGGGAAGGTGTGACACTCTATAGATTTGTTGAACAGTAGGGCTATGGGTAGGGCAAGGGCATGGGAGGCTCTCTTGTATACAATGGACGGAATTTCACTGGTGTTCCCTGCCTTTGTTTTTAGAGAGTGTATGATGGACACAACATCTGCCGGGCTGATTGGTGAAAGGAGTAGAGAGTTTGGATAGCTGCCTGAGAGATATGTGTTAATATGTGTCTGAGTCTGTGGGATTTTACTGGCAAGATTAGCACCAACCGATGAAAAGAAACTATTAAATTCATTTGCCATTTTTAAATCAGTTGACGGTATATCCCCATCCTTGTAGAGTTTTATTTGGTTATGTGAGTGTTGTTTAGTTCCTAGGATACTAGAGATGGTTTTCCAAGTGCTTTTCATGTTGCCTTTTGCTTCATTGAATCTATTCACATAATATGCAAGTTTTGCCTTTCTTATGATACTGGTAAGCATTGATGAGTACCTTTTAGCTACTTCCTTTGAAACTTGGCCAATCCTAAGTTTCTTTTCATATTCATGTTTCTTGTTGATTGAATTGAGAATGCCGCTTGTGAGCCATGGATTGTTTAATCTTTTGTCAGTTACTTGCTTGGTAAGAAGGGGACAATGAAGGTTGTAGAGGCTTAGAGTTTTGGAGAGGAAGAGGTTAGCTAATGAATTTATATCCTGGGTATTATTGAATTCAGAATCCCAGTTAATATTGTGAAATGGATCTGTAAGATTGCCCAAAGCTGATTCACTGTGTAGCCTAAATGAAAGTTTCTTGATTTTTGGTGGTATTATGTCCATGTTCGCTATAAGAAAGGTAGGATAGTGGTCAGTTGTTCTGTCGTAGATTATACCAGATACAAGGGGAGCTGTTATGTTTGTCCATATGTGGTCCAAGGTAGTGGCTGATGTTTGAGTGACTCGGGTAGGTTTGGTGATTGTGGGGATTAGCATACAGGAGTTCATGCTGTTAAGGAAATAGTCAACTTGAGAGCAATTTTGTTGACCTAGGTCAATATTAAAGTCTCCTCCCAGAATGATGTGGTTTTTGTTGAGATTGTTGTTTATAATAAGATTACTTAGGTTGTCTGAGAAAGAAGCTATGTTAGTATTGGGAAATCTATAGATGGCTCCAATAGTCAATGAGGATTTAAGGGATTTAATTGTAAACTGAGCAAAAGTATATTCACAGTAGTCATCTCTGTCACTAATAATACTGTTGCAGATAAATGTATCTCGGTAATATATAGCTGTGCCACCACCTTTTTTATTTGGCCTACAGTTATGAATGGCTTTATAACCAGCTAAGTTGTAGAGTTGGGTATAGTTTTTATTTAGCCAAGTTTCTGTTAAAATAATGAACGATAAGTTAGTACCTAGTGCTGTGAGTAATGCATTTAAATCGTCAAAATGTTTACCAAGTGATCTAACATTTTGGTTGTAAACTGATAAACTGGTGTAATTTTGGAGTTTGTTTTTAGCCTGGTGTGCTGTGAAATACTTGCAATAATGATGATCAATGTGCTGGTTGGTGTAGATATGAGACAGAAGATTTTGATCAGGATCAATATCAGTGTGCATAGAGATGCAGAGGGATCACGATACAAGATACATGATAGGAAAGCACAGGAATAAAAGCAAATACAATAAATAGTAACAATTTAGAAGTAAAATTGAGATCCAATAGATAGCCAGGAAGGACACAGAAGTTGGTAAAATAAAAAAACAAAATCAGTAGAGACTGACAATATAAATGTAAAATAAAAAATAATGAGAAAAATAATAATCATAAAGTAAAATGAACTTGAGGATAATTAGCTTAGTAATGGTTAATTAAAATCCTATAGTTGGTATGAACCTAAGAAAACAAAGTGAGCTCAAATAGATAATTCCGAAAAGAAAGAAAACAAAAGATGACATGTATATCTGAGTAAATCTTGAATTTTACTCTAATATAAATCTAAGTGTAAAATAAACAGGGTGAGAGTATTATAATGTGGAAGATTTTACTATGATACTGTGGTAGATGATACAAACAATTATACTATTGCTTAATTCCAATAAATGATTACATGAAACAAAATACCAAGTTACTTTAAATATAACAGGGTAATAAGATCCCTAGGTTTAGTGACAAGGGGATTAACTAAGAACAAATAATTAAGAGTAAAAAACAGGCAAGATGACAAACAAAATAAAAATAAAATAAAAAACCTTTGGAAAGGAAAGGCAGAGCTTAAGTACACTTTGGTTGTATGTGAGACTACAAATTATGATCTGGTTATTCAGCTGATATCCACAGTCAGCCAGGAAGGAAGTGAGGTGAGCCTCAGTGGTTATGACATAAGTTTTCCAGAGTCAGTTTTCCTAGCTATTTATTTTACCATCGCGCACAAA
>WNGS01007730.1:0-21124 GCA_020271785.1 Procambarus virginalis
GGCGGGCCGGCTACTTGGACGGGCGGGCCGGCTACTTGGACGAGCGGGCCGGCTACATGGGACGAGCGGGCCGGCTACTTGGACGGGCGGGTCGGCTGGTGGCCTGATGCGACAACAAAACATCACACCCAGATATAAAGTTTCACATCCTGTATAGCCATTCTCTTGCTCACAAATAGAAACAACTACACCACAGCTGATCTTAGAGGCGGTAAGAGTTGTGGAAAACAAATCCACTTTAAAATAGGGGAGCGTCCTATGCGAGGGTTGCCTCTTATACGCCGGCAAAATACCTTAAGTTTCGGGCAAAATTATTGGAGAAAGCTAGAACCTTTTCTAATCGTGTGGATGAATAACAGGATCGGGTGAGCGCACTCCTCGAGTGCCGGCTGGAAACTGTCTATTGAAAAACAAATGTGATGCATTAAGTGGTTGCCGTAGGCGAGCCTTTAACTACCGTGAACCATTGGAGAGGTCGCAATTAGCCAGTCACCACGCAGGCCCTCTCTCTCTCTCTCTCTCTCTCTCTCTTCTCTTCTCTCTCTCTCTCTCTCTCTCTCTCTCTCTCTCTCTTCTCTCTCCTCTCTCGTCCTCTCTCTGTCTCCTCTTTGTCTCTCTCTCTGTCTCTCTCCTCTGTCTCTCTCTCTGTCTCTCTCTCTCTCTCTCTCTCTCTCTCTCTCTCTCTCTCTCTCTCTCTCTCTCTCTCTCTCTCTCTCTCAAATATTTAAATAATAATATATATATATGTATATGGGGGGTACCACCTCTGGTGCAATTGTAGGGACCATAGCCTCGGAGAGGGAATACAGAGCATCCAGAGAAACACATGCCCTCTAACTCTTAATACATAAGAGTGTTCTCTTTTCCTACTACCCCCTTTTTTATTATTTATGTTGTACACTTTATTGCACAAGGTTACACAGTTGCATATATGATTGGTTACAAAAAAGTGGACATTAAGAAAAATAAAGAGAAGTTAGTTTCCTAGAGGTTGTATATTTCTACGAACTCCTCCGACGCCGGTCAGGAACCGAGGATGCAGGGGGCATTCCCCCTCTGGATCGCTACACTGAGGCGCTGGAAGAGAAAACTTGCTGCTCTAGGGTATCTTGTAGTTTCAATGAGCCTGGAACCAAGATCCTTAAGAAACCATGCACTCCCTTTCCATGGACTTAGTGTCTTTGATCCTATTGGAACGAAGTTGTAATATAAATATATAAATATTTACTTATATACTAGAAGTACCCGGCCTTGCGTTGCTGAGCCCAGCAACCTTCCCTGTCCCCCAGTCCTCTCCACCATTCCCCCCCTCACCCGTCTCCTCGGCCTCCCCACCATTCCCCACTCCACCATTTCTTCCTTCCCACCATGCCCCACTCCCCTGTCCCTTTGTCCTCCCCCACCATTCTACATTCCCCCATCCCCTCGTCCCCACCATCCCAAACTCCCCCATCCCCTCGTCCCTCCCCACCATTACCCCCTCCCTTGTCCCCTCGTCCTCCCCACCATCTCTCACTTCCGCCCCCTCGTCTCCCCACCATTCCCCACTCCCTCGTCCGATGCCTTCCCAAATGGTCTGATGTTCCCATCAGAAAATTAGGAACATAAAGTGATCTGATGTTTCCATCACTGAAATATAAGAAAAACAGTTAAAAAATTAAATGAAAATATGAAAAAATAAGAAAATAAACTATACTCACAAAATGAACAGTATGGTAAACAACACAACTCAATTCCAACGCAATTCACACAAAATAATTAGATCAAAATGAAAATAAATTAAAATCTATGAAAATTCAATTTATCAATGCAATCAGAAACATTGAAATAGGATTGTAACATATTTAGTATAGCATGTGTGTGTTGCACTTACATGAAACAAATTGGCACTGTTTTTCAAGAAAAGCATAGTTTTACCTGTCACAGGTGTGGCATCTATACATATACTTGCAAAATGAACGGTATGATAAACAACACAGCTCAATTCCAACACAATGTCACACAAAATAATTCAATAAAAAATCAAACAAATTGAAATCTATTAAAATAAAATTTATCAATGCAATCGGAAACATTGGAATGAAATTCGTAACATATTTAGTATAGCGTGCATGTTGCTATTATGTGCAACAGATGGAGCTTTTTTCAAAGACGCATGTTTTTACCTGTCACAGGGGTGGCATCCATATAGTAGGTATATAAAATATGCGCCTATTTGAATGCAACGTTGTGTCAAAATTTCAATGCAATCAGTGAAGAACTTTCGGAGACTAGCGGTTATGCACAAACGAACATTTCCATTTATATATATATATGTTATTAAATAAGACCGAAAAAGTACGATTAATAATTCTAACATGATTTTCTCAATATTTCTTATGTTTCTTTTTACTGTCGATGGTAATTGAAAAATCAATTCTCCAAAATTCATTTATATTTCTAGTCTGACGACACTTAAACGCGTTTCGTAATAACTTATTACAATTTCAAAGACTTTAGTTTACATACACACAACTATAACCTGCAAACACTGAACAGAGTTTTACTGTGCTATCATTTAAACAGCTTTCGTCTTATATACTCGCATTTGGGTGAGGCACCAGAGAGACAGGAGGCACTGGTCTGTCCGAACATAGCTGGACACATTGGGGAGTTATGTTAAAAACAAATCAGCTAATCATGAATATATTCCGAATTTGCTCAAATTAATAAAATTATCTCCCCAGCATGTATCGACAGGTGTTGCAAGTGAACAAAAGAATATATTTCTAAACCAGAAATAATTTTTTTCCCCCGCGGGCAAATGCGGATTGAGCAACTAATAAGACACCGAAGTTATTATATTCTGAATACAATACAAGTTTAACGAACAAGTTGGGAGTCACGGAGCAGGACCCGGTCGACCTGATGCCAAACAGAGCGTAGCAAGATTTTAGTTCCCATGTGTGGGGGCAGCCCTCTCTGCCCCCACCTGATCCCCCGATTCCAAGGCCAAACAGTCACCAACACTCACCACAATCCCTGCTCACACAGTCTCACACTCACCTTCCACACTGCTGCCCACTCTCTCCCACTTCTGCCCGCACAGTCACACAATCATCCCTACTCTCCACCCACACTGCCACTTATACCCATTCATACTTCCCGCCCGCCCAATTAAGCAACCACTTACTAACAGGACCAGTCACCACCCACGCCCACCAACCCATTTCCCATAAACCCTACCAACACCCTGTGCAAGCTGAGTTGCGTCCTACCCACCTGAACGAGCGGGTCTCTGCCCTATACCCACCTAGACAAGAGGGGCTGTGCCCTACCCACCTGGACTAGAGGGGCTGTGCCCTACCCACCTGGACTAGAAGAGTTATGCCCTCCTTACCCACCTGGACGAACAGCGAACAATAGAAAAATCATTAAACTAACAAATATTATTATGATAGCTTGTTCTCGCGTCTCCAATACCGGGATTACAGTAATATTGAGAGAAAAACTAATTGCTATTTCCTGTCTGAAATGCGAACAAAGAACATCCATACTCTGACTATAATTAGACAAGGGTTAAACATCAATTAAACGTCAAGCAATTATGAACAGGCTTCCGTTTCCCCGTCACTGTGTTACCTGGAGGCTCCGTACGGCTGTCCACTACTGTCAACCTGAGAACATAGTCACGAGGACGGATTATTGACGGGTTGAAGGTGACCAACGCCAGCGTCCATAGTTACTCACAGGGAGGACTTTACCTACAAGTGGGGGTGACAGGTGTCCAGGCTTACAGTAGGGGAGAGAGGGTCGTAGGTATGGGGAGAGGGGGGAAGGGACGTCCCCTAATTCACCCCTACTATATCCGAGATTCTCCATCTGCTCGAATATCCTATTCCTGCTGGTTCAGACCTATTCCGACAGTCTCCTCCTGTTTACACCCTCTTGTTTGAGCCCCTATAAGCACCTGATATATCACCCAAGTCCCCCAACTTGTCAGTGGGCTCTGTAGAGAGTCTATAGGTCTATTATGTAGAGTAAAACGCCCACAGAACTGCACAAGCTATAGTCCTATAGTGTGGAGGCCTCACACGTCCCGGATGTATGGCTGACGGATATGATATATTCGTGCTTGTGTTGCAGGCGGTTGTAATTGTAAATCCCAGCGCCCCGAGTGTTGTATTTCGTGCATTGAGGCCGAGGAGGGATGAGGTCGTTGGTTGCTTGTTCGTCAGTGTAACAGGAGGAGCTGGGCGTTACGTTACCGCTACTGGGGGTGCTCCCTGGGTCCAGGGTGTGCTCCCTGGGTCCAGGGTGTGCTCCCTGGGTCAAGGGTGTGCTCCCTGGGTCCAGGGTGTGCTCCCTGGGTCAGGGGTGTGCTCCTGGGTCCAGGGTGCTCCCTGGTCCAGGTGTGCTCACTGGGTCCAGGGTGTGTCCCTGGGTCTAGGGGTGCTCCCTGGGTCCAGGGTGTGCTACCTGGTTCCAGGTGTGCTCCCTGGGTCCAGGGTGTGCTCCCTGGGTCTAGGTGTGCCCCTGGGTCTAGGGTGTGCTCCCTGTGCCAGGGTGTGCACCATGGGAGTATTGTAGACTATGGTCCAGGGTGTGTACCATGGGAGTGATGTAATTGGGTTCTGGTGTAATGGAGCTCTGGTTAGTGTATTCATCATCCTGGGACCCGATTCATCATGTGTGTTCGTAAGTACTTGCGCAAAGTTCCGTGCTTTTCGTCTCACTGGCGGTTACGTCGTGAGTCATCAAACTATTTACCCACGCTCGTCTCCTAAGAAGTAACCTAACGCAAGGAATCCGCTAGAGTAACTTGTAAAAAAAAAAAATAAACAAAATAATGTCTTATGAAAAGAGAAGAAAAACAAATGTCATTGGAAGATATTATGCCAGTAGCTATTACGGAAATATAGAGTAACGACCCTTAATTACAGCTAATGGTTGTTAGCTTCGTCTCCGAGAAAATCGCTCCTCTGTCTTTAATATTTGTTTTCAAGTTTTTAATTCTCTAGGTCTAACTAACCACTGACCATTCAATTGCATCAACCTTCTTGATCATAGTTGCAGAGATATAGTTTAATAATTACACACAGGATCTACATTGAATTTATTCTGGTCTTGTCTTGCAATATTATTGCAACCTCTGAATAATCCATCACTACATCACATCCCTCTGGAGTGGTTTGGGATTGAACGTAACGGTTGTCACCTGTACAATAGTGGTCGTTAACGAGGGTCGTTTAGGTGGCACCATAGCTAATTAACCGGCAAGTATAACAAGTATACTTTATTCCCGAACATGATTTAGGGCTGAGGTAGACTGTGCCAGGTACCCATCAATCTTGTAAACCCGAGGCTAAATATGGGGTCTGGTCTTCCCCCCCAGCCATCCCTACTAAATACTTGGAGTATTTTACTATTTGGTCGAAATAGTCTGACCTCCCCTGACAATCCTAGGCCTAATGTACGTTTNATACATTATTGTACATATGCACATGGTAGAATGAATAAATGAGGTTGAGATATGTATTTTGACATGTAGATTCCAATGCATTCTGAAACGGAGATGTTCACACACACACACACACACACACACACACACACACACACACACACACACACACACACACACACACACACACACACACAAACACAAGGTTTGCCACCAGACTAGTACCCGAGCTGAGAGGTATGAGCTACGAGGAGAGACTACGGGAATTAAAACTCACTTCGCTGGAAGACATAAGAGTTAGGGGGGACATGATCACCACATTCAAGATTCTCAAGGGAATCGACAGGGTTGATAAAGACAAGCTATTTAACACAAGGGGCACACGCACTAGGGGACACAGGTGGAAACTGAGTGCCCAAATGAGCCACAGAGATATTAGAAAGAACTTTTTTAGTGTCAGAGTGGTTGACAAATGGAATGCATTAGGAAGTGATGTGGTGGAGGCTGACTCCATACACAGTTTCAAGTGTAGATATGAGAGAGCCCAATAGGCTCAGGAACCTGTACACCTGTTGATTGACGGTTGAGAGGCGGGACCAAAGAGCCAGAGCTCAACCCCCACAAGCACAACTAGGTGAGTACACACACACACAAGGCGGGACCAAAGAACCAAAGCTCAACCCCGCAAGCACAAATAGATGAGTACACACACACACTCATGGAACAGAGTGGTAGATGGTTGGAACAAGTGAGAAGGTGGTGGAGGCCAAAGCCGTCAGTAGTTTCAAAGCGTTATATGACAAAGAGTACTGGGAAGACGGGACACCACTCGCGTAGCTCTCATCCTGGTGAGCGTTCGCGATTCACGCTCCAGACAACCCGGACTAGATTCCAAGCCAAGACAGAAACATTTGGACAAGGTTTCTTGCATCTGATGGCTCTATTCACCTAGCAGTAAATAGGTAGCTGTATTGTATATGATAGAGAACATAGGCCGGGAGTCAGTACGTCAGATAACCTACGGTTGAAAAGGCGGGGTCCAAGAGCTAACAGCTCCATCCTACAAAACACATGTAGTACATGCCCACAAAACACTCCATATAGAGGAGATTCGCAAGAAGATACATAATGAGTAAATTACAGCGCGTTCACAATAATACAGCATGTGTGTCGCGTTCCAGTAACTGTAACCTTGAACTACGGTCAGACTTGACCAGTTGTACCCACACTTCATAATCACAGACAGACAGACAGACAGATAGACAGACAAACCTGTCATACAGTCGTCACCACCACACGAGGACCACTGGTACCAACACGAACATAGTCAATAAACCACTAGACCCTTCAATGTCCTAATCTTCATATCCAACTTAAGGTGTATATTTTTTGCAATATATTTAAAAGTAATAATAGTATTCTCAATGCAAATAATAATAATAATAATAATAATAATAATAATAAAAGCGATGATTATAATTGAGGAGAGAGCTACGAGAGGATTAACATGGGAGAAGATTAACATGGCAGAGGATTAACATGGGAGGGTGTTATATGACAGAGGGTCTGGTATCAGTGTTTATTAATGTCTCCTATCGTTTCCCCTCTCTCTCTCTCTCTCTCTCTCTCTCTCTCTCTCTCTCTCTCTCTCTCTCTCTCTCTCTCTCTCTCTCTCTCTCTCTCTCTCTCTGTCGTCCCCTCACCCCTCTCTCATCATATCTTTCTCTCTCTATCCCTCTCCTTCCCCCTCGCAACCCATCCCTTTCGTTTACCTCTCTCTCTATCACCCGTTACCAACCCATTTTCCTACCACTTCCCATTGCCCGCTTCACTTCCTCGCTATCTCGGAGCCAATCACAACGCCTATGAAGGGTCGGAGTTCCATCGCCGGTGGTCCCTGGGGGGTCTTTTGGGCACCATCCGGCAGTCTCGAAGACCAGCTCTATGTCCGTCCTGGTCCGTGGGGGTCTTTTGGGCACCATCCGGCAGTCTCGAAGACCAGGTCTATGTCTGTCCTGGTCCGTGGGGGTCTTTTGGGTACCATCCGGCAGTCTCGAAGACCAGCTCTATATCTGTCCTGGTCCGTGGGGGTCTTTTGGGCACCATCCGGCAGTCTCGAAGACCAGGTCTATGTCTGTCCTGGTCCGTGGGGGTCTTTTGGGCACCATCTGGTAGTCTCGAAGACCAGCTCTATATCTGTCCTGGTCCGTGGGGGTCTTTTGGGCACCATCCGGCAGTCTCGAAGACCAGCTTTATGTCTGTCCTGGTCCGTGGGGGTCTTTTGGGCACCATCTGGCAGTCTCGATGACCAGCTCTATGTCTGTCCTTACCATGCGCTACATAGTCACACTGGCTTAATTACAACTTTCTACGGATAATTATCTTAGTGTTTATCTTCCGCTGAGGTAGATACACTTTCCTTCCTCACTTTCCTAGTGAGAAAGATCGTTTCTCACTGTTCCTCGGGGGCAGACACTTTCCTCGCCACCCACTTCTCGTTGAATGGGTCCTCTTCTTCCTTCCTTCTTCCTTCCCTCCATTTTTCCCTTCAACCCTCTCTCTCCCACATACGCCTCCACATCTTAAGTCTCTGTGGTGAGATTTTACACGTGTATTTTTCACTCACGTGAGCCTAGACACTGAGGCTTAACCCATAATCCAACCTGTCCTCAGGGAGGAAATCCGCTCACGGGAATGGATTGAGAACGATTACATAATTAATGTTATTATCTACTCTCTCTATCCATAGTTAGGTTAGGTTAAGGTTACTTAGGTTAAGGTTAATTTAGGTTAGATTAGGTTTCATTACGTTTGGTTACGTTAATACGGTGTATTATTGACAATAATGTGAAATATGGCATTCGAAAACTATTTGAATGTACCTGTGAATTCTGTTTACAGAAAACGAAATACTTCGAAGAGCACGTTTTCAGTGCATACTTTATAGAAGTCAAACCAACGATTTATAATACAATAAACTTAAAACTTGAGATATAATCCCCGGAGTGAACAAAGGTTCACTTGCCAATTTACATGTAGACTATTGCTGGAACCGTAATGTGCTTTCTGACCATCACAAATATCCAGATAGCTATCAAGGTGGTTTGAAGCGAAGTGTGGCTTCTCATGGTAATGGATTTGGGCTGAGGACAGGCTCCATAATCGTCGTTATGGAATCAGTTAGTTGTCAACATGATTTGTGATCACTTTTACTTCATACATGGATCAACACTGAATGTCCATAACTTCGGGCTCACCATAGCCCGTGCTACTTGGAACTTTTTGTTCCGGGTAGCAAATCTTAAACAACAACAACAACAGAATGTCCGGATCAACATGGATCAAATACGTAAAGATTGTTAGAATCATACACACACTTGGATCAACATGAATACACTAGAGTTAAAATATATACATAATACAGGGTACAAAACACAATCGAATCTGCCCATAGTAGGAAAACAGCATGTCAAGGATTTGGGAATAAAGATGTCCGACGACCTATCGTTTAGGGAGCATAACCAAGCAAGTATTGCGTCAGCCAGAAAAATGATAGGATGGATTACGAGAACCTTCAAGTCCAGAGATCCCATCACAATGGTTGTCCTCTTCAAATCACTCGTGTTGTCCCGTTTTGTGTACTGCTCGGTACTCACTACCCCCTTCAGAGCAGGAGAGATTGGTGAAATTGAAGGAATACAGAGAACTTATACGACACGCATAGACGCGATAAAGCACCTAAATTATTGGGATCGTCTCAAAGCTCTCCAAATGTACTCACTAGAAAGGAGACGAGAGAGATATCAAATAATATATACATGGAAAATACTGGAGGGACAGGTCCCAAATCTGCACAGTAAAATAACAACGTACTGGAGTGAACGACATGGAAGAAAATGCAGAATAGAACCAGTGAAGAGCAGAGGTGCCATAGGCACAATCAGAGAACACTGCATGAACATCAGAGGTCCACGGTTGTTCAACGTCCTACCAGCAAGCATCAGAAATATTACAGGAACAACCGTGGACATCTTCAAGAGGAAACTAGATTGTTTCCTTCAAGAGTGCCGGACCAACCGGGCTGTGGTGGGTATGTGGGCCTGCGGGCCGCTCCAAGCAACAGTCTGGTGGACCAAACTCTCATAAGTCAAGTCTGGCCTCGGGCCGGGCTTAGGGAGTAGAAGAACTCCCAGAACCCCATCAACCAGGTATCAACCAGGTAAAATCATCTTAATCACAACTTATCCTAGTTAGACTATTTACACAATGTGAGTTAACGTCAACCTGTCTCACTCGTAATTAAGTTTACAGCCATTCCCAGTGAGTTTACATCTTCTGTCTCACTCTCCGTCAGCAAATTATTATTAACATCTTTATTGACAAAATTAATTACAATTTTGCCTAATATGAGGATTTTGATAAAGCCTTATTTAAGTGAGGATAATGCTAGTATTCACTGCAAATGTGCTTCCCCCCCCCTCCCCCTCCCACTTTCCTCACATGAGTTTACGTCTTCTCTTCCATAATAAGAAAAGAGTGAAAGGGAAGTTTCTCTGCTCTTCTTCATCTTGATTTTGAGTTCCCTTCTGACCATCTATGAGCATCATTTCCAGTCTTTACGTGGGCTTCCCTCCCACCCTCCGTATGGCTGGTTACCTCCCCTCCTTACCTCACTCCCATGCAGCCCTCTACTATCCCTCCCTCTCCCCAGCCCTCCCTCCCATGGGCCTCGAGACCTCTGCCTTTCTCTCCCTCTCTCTCTCTCTCTCCCTCTCTCTCCCCTCTCTCTCTCTCTCCCCTCCACAGGTCCAGCTGCAACCTTAATGGTGTTTTTTGCTTCATTTGTTCGTGTCCGGCGGTGCTACGGACGTGAGGGGTGAGGGGAGGAGTGAGGAGGGGGAGGAGTGAGGTGAGGGGAGGAGTGAGGTGAGGAGTGAGGTGAGGGGGTAGTGAGGTGAGGGGAGGAGGAGATGAGAGTGAGGTGAGGGAGGTAGTGAGGTGAGGGGAAGGGTAAAGGACAGAACGAGAGGTTTGAGTAAGGAATAGAACGAGGGGTGAGGGCGAGGGGAGTAGCTAAGTGTGAGGGGAGGAGTGAGGGTGAGGGGAAAAGAGAGGGATGAGGACGAGGGTAGTGAAGGGTGAGGGGAAAGAGTAAGGGTGAGGGGGCAGGAGTGATTAATGATGACTGCAAATGGTAAAGGGAATAGGTATAACGGTGAGGGAAGATAGTGAAGGTGAGGGGAGGATTAATGAGGGTAATAAGAGAAGTGATAGTGAGGCGAGAGGCGGAAGTGAGGGAGGGAGACGTTGGATAAAGTGAGAACCATGAGTGAGTAGGGGGGGCACGTGGCTGTGACCCCCCCCCCCTCACTACCACGACACCCCCCCCCCTCACGTGGGAGTGAAGTGGGAAGTGAGAGTGGACGTAGACGTAAGAGGGAGGTAGAGGTGTGAGTGAGAGTAAACACACGTGAGGAGAGGAGCGAGAGAAACGTAAGGGATGAGCAAAGATAAGAGACGAGTTTAGATGAGGAAAAGTGAGAAAATGGGAAGGATCGATGAGGGAAACCAAAACGGGAGGGGATGGATAGATAAGAATGAGAAGGGATGTAAAGACAAGGATGAGTGGGGATGGATAAGTATAAGAATGAAATGGAAGAGAGAAGAAAGGATGAGAGGACAGGGAGATGTGAGAATGACAGAGAGGAGAATATTACGAATGAAACGGAAGGGAAGATAGACATGATGATAGAAACCAAACAAGGGAATAAGAGAACGTAAAGAGGGATGGGAAGAGAGAACAGAAAGGAACATAGCACCGCCAATAGGAGTCGACATGAAGGAAATGGATATTAGAAAAAAGAGATAAAGAAAAAGAGAGACAGAGAGATACATAACGACATTTAAAAACCAAAGAATATATATATATATATATATATATATATATATATATATATATATATATATATATATATATATATATATATACATAACTGAAAACTCACACCCCCAGAAGTGACTCGAACCTATACTGCCAGGAGCACTCTGGAACTGGTGTACAGGACCCTTAACCACTTCACTATCACGACCGGACAAAAGATGACGGTAGCCGAGGCTAATTCCCCATCATCCCGCCGGCACTCTGATGGTAATCTTGAGCATAGGATTTAATCAAATCGCTTCATGGCGGGATGATGGGGAATTAGCCTCGGCTACCATCATCTTTTGTCCGGTCGTGATGGTCGAGTGGTTAAGGTGTCCTATATACCAGTTGCAGAGTATTCCAGGCAGTATGGATTCGAGTTACTTCTGTGGTGTGAGTTTTCAGTTGCATATATGCCTGGGAACCATTCAGGCTCGTTCGCATTTCTGTTCCACACGTGTGCCCCAAAGAATGAGGTGATTGGATTAAATACTATTCAAGTTCAAGTTCAAGTATGTTTATTGAGACAAGAAAAAATACATCTCAAAGGGATAGAGTAGCTTAGGCTATTTCTACCCCCCTTTAAATACTATGTTTGCACACGACTCACAACTGATTTCGTTCGAACACTTCCGGAACAAGTGCTTCATTCATGAATTATGTTCGAACCACAACGCTATAAATGCTTCACCCACGTACTACAAATACAAATGATCGCCAACAGAACCTAAACACCAAACCTAACCTATGCCTATATATGCACAATATGCTAATATATTATAATGTTAATTTATATTTGAGAAAATTTCTCCTTTGAATGAACAGCACGTTAAAATTGATGACTGCGTCTGTGGGGTCGACCGCTGGATGTAATGGACTTAAGTCGAGGACGGGTTGGTGAGTCGTGTGTAAACCGTTTTTCATTCATAAACAGGGGTATGGTGGGTGCATGGAATCACTTCTGGCCTTTGTTTACGAGAATGGTCTGCAGGAAGTACTGATTTTCATCCCGACAGGAATTCGTACCCGGGATTCAAGATTGTAAGTCTAGAACGAACCTAATTGTTTTGCCACATCCCGTCCTCACGAACAGAGGCGAAATGCTCGCTAATGCAACCGCGAAACCTCCTGTTTAAAGATGAAAAACGGTTCTTATACATATGCACAACTGATGACGTTCCAACATTTTTCGAATAGTGCTTCGCAGACCTTTTATGTTTAAATCACAACTCTGTAAATGCTCCAACCCATGTACTTCAAAAGCAAAAAAAATGGCCAAAAGAAATTAAACGCCTAACATACGCCAAACTATAGGCAGCATTCTAATATATAATAATATTAATGTATACACGAGAAAAACTATTTTCGAAACACAATACGTTAAAAGTGAAGATTGCGTCTTGGAATGGGGGGGGGGGGTTTCGGCCGCTGTTGTAACGAGCCTAGCCTAAGGACTACCGTGACTATTGTTTAAGTTATGTGTAGTGAACCTGACGGCCCTTCATTTTGATGATGATTTGGGCATATAATTGGACCATTAAGACTATTTCACTGGAAAATAAGGAGCTTGCAATGTCTGCAACGTGGACAGATGTTTCGGTGTTTAAATTCTCTGTTATCAGTATGGCTGAAAGGACGTACACGTTTCATATTGATAAAGAACTAGCAATATCTGATTTTTCCTGTTGCACGTGTCGCCAGACGTCCCTCACGTGCATTTTCCCTGTTGTACGTGTGGCAGAAAGAACGTGCAAATGACAGCCGGAGGTTATATAAGGGCCAAACACAATTTAATGTCCATCCATATTTCTCCCAACTTGTTATGTGACCGAGAAATATAATAAAAGAGAAACTCACTGATATTGCAATTTTTGGTTTGAGCGGAAGACAGACGACCAAATTACCAAAGAGAAAGGGCAAGATACAAGTGACTCGAAAAAAAAAAATTTTTAGCGGTCCGAACAGTGAAAAAAAGAACATTTTTGTATTCATAAAAGTGATAAAAGACCTTTTGTACAACCAAACAGCCTTGCGCAGAGAGTAGATATGTATCCTGTGAGTAGGTGTTACCCGGGGTCAAGGAAGCTGACAGGATGAAGTATGGCCAGGCACTGTGGTAGGACACTGAAAAGGGAGCACAGTCAGTTGTCTGAGAGAAGCGCTGCTGAGCTGATCAGTGTGGATATGCATGTATAGAGTGTGTGTGGTGGGGGGGCTGGTGAGAGGAGTGTTGGTGATGTGTGTGTTAGCAGGAATAACATGGAGATCCGAGACAATAAGAGTTTAGGGTTTGGGTGATGCACAGTGGGTACGAGAAGAGGCAGCATCTGAGGTGAGGAGGATGAATAGAAGAGGTAGCATCTGGGATGAGCAGGATGAAGAGAGGGAGGGAGAAGATGCAGCCTCAGAGAAGAAAATGTCTTAAAGTGAGCAAAGAGTAAGCTGTGAGGACAAGGGTTAGATTTCAATCTTATGTAAATCAAAGAAGAATTGTGAGTGTGTTTGCTTGAGAGACATCAGTGTGACAGAGAGAGAGAGAGAGAGAGAGAGAGAGAGAGAGAGAGAGAGAGATTGTGGCGAGAAGGCAATCGGTCAGTTGTCATCCCTCACTTCCGTGGAAATCTCTGGGGGTCTACGGTTCGAGTCTCCTAGAGCCCAGGTCAATGGAAGGCAATAGAGCATCGCGGGATTGGGACTCGTGGTCCCGGGCTCTCGCGTGAAAGCCGAAATTCAATGCTTTATTTATGTGAGAAAAATAAAAATGAATAAAGTCCGGGTTTCAACCCCAGTCAGCGAGCATTTCCCTCACTTGGCAGCTAAGGACAAGGAAATCCTTAAAGGGTTAGACACACCGAGGGGTGTAATAAGGCACGTCTCCATATATATATTGTATATGTATCACGTGACATACTTACGTTACTGATTTACGTGATACATGTTGACACATATATGATACACCCTAGCACGTATACCACACATGCTGTATACCACACATGCTGATGCATAAGAACGGGTGAGAGTAGAGTCGTGTGTGTGTGTGTGTGTGTGTGTGTGAGATCACACTTCCGTATCAGGCTGGAGAGAGTTGAACATGCACAGCTTCAGGTCAAACCCCGAGTGCCGGTGACACCTACGCTACACCTGGAGTGTCACAGGGGTGTGTCAGAGTGTCACAGGGTGTGTCACAGGGTGTGTCACAGGGTGTGTCACAGGGAGTGTCACAGGGGGTGTCACAGGGGGTGTCACAAGGAGTGTCACAGGCATGAGGTGGTCACGTGACTCCTAGCCCAACCCGCTGAACACAAGACGAAACTACGATCTTGTTACAACGTTCGAGTTTTAACACCTAACAAGTTGTAACAACGTTTCAATACGTCATTAAAACGTTATACCAAGATGTAACAACTTTATTACAAGTTGTAGGTCAGAGGATAGAGGGCTCGAGAGCTGGGGACGGGTATAACCACACCGTACAACCCGTCCTCATAATAGAACGTCGCATTTTGACATATAGACTCTACCTAAGGGCAAAAATTGCCATACAAGAAAATGATAGCGGCTCGCGAAAGAGACATAGCTGTCTCGTTTTTTGTTTTGGGTCCTCTGGTTGGTTACGATAGGGGGCACTTTAGTACGACAGTTTCTTGACGTAGGGAAATCTTTGGAGGCCGAGCTGCACCAACTGCATGTGGTTTGTGAGTACTAGTAGCAATAGTTCAACTCAGGGAACATATAGACGTAAACGGTTCTAGATTACGACGAGAAGATGTTTACACTGAGATATGTGGGCCGGTTAGAATCCAGGTTATGGACCAGCTGTATATATATCGTGAGGTTATCTTGAGATGATTTCGGGGCTTTAGTGTCCCCGCGGCCCGGTTCTCGACCAGGCCTCTACCCCCAAGAAGCAGCCCGTGACAGCTGACTAACACCCAGGTACCTATTTTACTGCTAGGTAACAGGGGCATAGGGTGAAAAACTCTGCCCATTGTTTCTCGCCGGCGCCCGGAATCGAACCCGGGACCACAGGATCACAAGCCCAGCGTGCTGTCCACTCGGCCGACCGGCTCCCTAAGGGTCATATTTCTCCCATATAGGGTCAGACACTCAGACCGTCGTGGGGATCTGAATGTGACTCTCGCAAGCTTTACCATTCTGGCGACCCGACTAGCCTGTGTTTATCCCATACCCCAGACCATTCTCTCTGCCAATTTGAGGGAGGCTAGCCGCCGGCGTCTGGCCTCCACCTTTGGACGGAGAAACAGACTAATAGAAAGACAAACAAACATTCCCTCTTATAAGTATAGTCATATCCATCATCTTTTTCGTACAATTTCTTTCAGGAATTTAAACTTAAAATGGTCATTGAAATATTCTGATTTTAATTTTAAAACCTCTAAAATGACATAAAAAATGTAATTTTATAAAATATATAAAAAAGGACGCGACCACACACTGTCATTCTGATTGCTTGTAATTGTATATCCTACACAGACATGAACTAAATCACAAGGAATTGAGAATCTGATTGAAAAACATTTACTGTTTTTTGCCGGGGTATAAGACGCAATTTTTTATATTTGTTAATGTTTCAAAAATGTGTCCTGCGTCTAGCGGCCGTATTACGGAGGTGAGACCGAGCCCAGTGACCTAGGGGCCCGGACGAGCCCCGTAGGCTAGGGGCCCGGACGAGCCCCGTAGGCTAGGGGCCCGGACGAGCCCGTAGGCTAGGGGCCCGGACGAGCCCCGTAGGCTAGGGGCCAGGACGAGCCCCGTAGGCTAGGGGTGGATAGGCAGGCAGGCAGACAGAATTGATGGCTGGCAGAGTGGGTGGGTAGGCGTAGAAGCGACTGACTTAGACTGGCAGGCAGGATTAGCAGATGGGTGGGGTGGATGGATGGATGGGCTGGGGTGATTGGGTGGTTGGATTGATGTCGACGGACTGGTGAGTTCGGGCGGGCCGGCTATTTGGACGGGCGGGCCGGCTACTGGGACGGGCGGGCCGGCTACTTGGACGGGCGGGCCGGCTACTTGGACGGCGGGCCGGCTACATGGACGAGCGGGCCGGCTACTTGGACGGGCGGGTCGGCTGGTGGCCTTATGCGACAACAAAACATCACACCCAGATATACAAGTTTCACATCCTGTATAGCCATTCTCTTGCTCAAAATAGAAACAACTACACCACAGCTGATCTTAGAGGCGGTAAGAGTTGTGGAACAAAATCCACTTTAAAATAGGGGAGCGTCCTATGCGAGGGTTGCCTCTTATACGCCGGCAAAATACCTTAAGTTTCGGGCAAAATTATTGGAGAAAGCTTAGAACCTTTNCTAGATGTAACAGTCATGGAAAGGAGCGGAGGTTTCCACACTGCAGTCTACACTAAGGAAACAAACATAGGAATGTGCCTAAATGCCAACAGTGACTGCCCAGACAGGTACAAGAGGAGTGTTGTTAACGCTTATGTCGACCGTGCTCTCAGCCACAGCTCAGAATGGAAGCAAGTCGACGAAGAACTTTGTAGTGTAAGGCAGGTCCTAGTCAACAACGGCTTCTCCAATGGTTTCATTGAAGACATCATAAGAAGGAAAGTGAAACGCCATGCAACCTCTGAAGAGACAACTAATACAACACCTATACCCCCTATTAGACTATTTTACAGGAACTTCTTTTCCACAGCTCATAAAACGGAGGAAAGGGTCCTGAAAGATATTGTTAATAGAAATGTTATCCCTACAGACAAAAATCAGAAGATACAACTAACGATTTACTATAAAACCAAGAAAACGGCCAGCCTACTCATGAGAAACTCTCCAGACACGGAGCAGAACGCTCTAAAAGAGACAAACGTCGTCTATGCCTTCAAATGCCCTCTTGGGGACTGTAAGCCCCCAAAAACTCAGTATATAGGCAAGACAACAACATCTCTTTCCAGGCGTTTAACGATGCATAAGCAACAGGACTCCATTAAGGAACATATATTCTCTTCCCACAACCAAACCATCACCAGAGAAATCTTAGCAAACAACACAGAAATCATTGATAGATACAGCGACAGCAGGCGGCTTGACATCTGCGAGGCACTACACATCAAGAAGTCAACACCAGCAATCAACAGCCAATTAACGCACAACTATATTCTACCCACTACAAGACTCCGCTCCAATATAGAAACAAAAAGAAATATGGGCCAATAGGCCTTCTGCAGTTCTATCTTTACCCAACTTCTATCTATACCCATTGTTTTGTACCCCACTATTCTGTACCCCGTATTGTATAACATCACCTCACCCAAATGCAGGTATAAGAGCCAATGTTGTTTCAGTCATAAGTTCAGTCATAAGTTGTGTGTGGATAAACTAATGTCTTTGAAAATGTAATAAGTTTTACGAAACGCGCTCAAGTGTCGCGTCAGACTAGAAATAAAAATGAATTTTGGAGAATTTATTTTTCATTTACCGTCACCAGTAAAAAGAAACATAAGGAAAATCGAGAAAATTCGTGTTAGAATTATTAATCTCACTTTTTCGGTCATATTTAATATATATATATATATATATATATATATATATATATATATATATATATATATATATATATATATATATAATATACGTGTGTGTGTGTGTGTGCGCGCACGCATACAGGGGTACCATCTCTGGTGCAATTGCAGGGACCCATTACCTAGAAGAAGGGAACACAGAGCATTCAGATATAAACTTGCCATTTAACTTTGAATACGTATGAGTGTTCACTTTTCCTACCACCCCGTTTTTATGTTGTACACTTTATTATACAAGGTTACACAGTTACATATCTGATTGGTTATAAAAAATGAACATTAAGAGGAAATAACGGGAAGACTGTTTTCTAGAGGCTGTAGATTTCTTCAAACTCCGACGCCGGGCAAGAACCGAGGAATTAGCGGGCATTCCCCCTCTGGATCGCCACACTGAGGCGCTGGAAAAGAAAATTGGCCGCTCTCTGGGTCTCTTGTAGTTTCAATGAGCCTGGAACCAAGATCTTTAAGAAATCTTCTTACACTCTCTCCCCATGGGCCTAGGGTCTCAGACCCTATTGGAACAAAGATGTACCGGTGATCTATTTTCCGGTCATTGGTTAACTTTAACTTGGTTTCTTTCTCTGTGCGTCGCCGCGGCTCCTGCTTGACTGACAGAGAAGTTGATGTATGTGGTTGCCAGGGTGGATTTGCAAGTATAGTTCCATGCAAACTGTCTGCCAATCTTCCAAGGGCGCAGCGTAATTCTATCTGGTCAGCCGGCAAAGCAAAAAAAAAAAGTTACTGTTCAATACATTTCGAGGCTCTCTCTCTGCTGGACACTGGTCAGAGGCACGGCTCCTCTTAATGTCATTGACTTCGTCGTGTCGTGAGTACCAAATGCCTGATTTTCCACAGTGCAGGCCAAGCAAGTTAAAGTGATATATAAGTGCTTGTGTACTACACATACATTAAATATATATATATATATATATATATATATATATATATATATATATATATATACATCATATATATAATATATATATAATATATAATATTTATATATATATATATATATATATATATATATATATATATATATATATATATATATATATATATATATATATATATATATAAAATTAATATATATATATATACATATATATATATATATACATAAATATATATATATATATATATATATATATATATATATATATATATATATAATGTGTGTGTGTGTGTGTGTGTGTGTGTATATCACGAAATTAAACACGTGACTTAAAAATGTGACAATGTCAGACCACGGAGGAAAAATGAAACAGGAATTTCCTTAAGTACTTTCGTATATTAATACATCTTCAGAAGGAGTGATTTAACAGATCGAGAACTGGACATAAATAGGCAAGAGAGAATGGTGGAGTGAGGTGAGGTACAATACGTGGACACTGCAGACGGCCTATTGGCCCATCTGATGCAGCCCATTGGCCCATCTGATGCAACAAGCACACACAGGCCAACAACTAGGTAATTATAGCATAAAATAGTAAATATATTCAATGAATTAGTGAGACAAATGTGTTCCAATGATCCTATTTAAATCGCCCTTTAATTGATCTATTAAAAATGTATCTAAATTATATAGACCACTGCTAATGTTCAAATTACTTTCTTTTGTGATCTGTATCAAAGCAGATTCAATTATGTTTCTGTTATAGGTGCTTTTACAATTTGTTATTGAAGAAGCCATCTCCCAATCAATCTGGTGAGCATCTTCTGACAGATGAACAAACAAGGCATTAGACAATTGGCCATGTTTTACAGAGTATTTATGTTGTGATATTCTACATTTCAAATCTTTAAATGTTTGCCCAACATAGAACTTGTTACAGTCTTTACAAGGTTTTTTATAAATGACACAATTATCACTACGAGGGCTGTTCCTAACTAATAGCTTACCAACAGTGTTTTCGTAGCTAAACATTACATGTATATTAAAAAGTTTCAAGGCCTTGACAATATTCTCAAACCCAGAGAAATATGGTAAACATAACACATTCTTTGGGCGAATTCTTTCACTGCATATTTATTATATGTACGACGTGCTTGCTACAGCAAACTTCCAAAAAATCAGTGGGTAAAAAGCTTGAGACCAATCGAATCAATATTCTTAAATTCTTCGTCTAAGAATTCTGAACTCACAACTCTAAGAGCTCTTCAATGTATCTAAAGCTCTTAGAGTTGTGAGTCCAGAATTCTTAGACGAAGAGTTGAGAATATTGATTCGATTGGTCTCAAGCTTTGTACCCACTGAGTTTTTTGAAGTTGCCGTAACAAAGCACGTCGTACATATTATAATAATATATGCAGTGAAAGAATTCGCCCAAAGAATGTGTTATGTTTACCATATTTCTCTGGGTTTGAGAATATTGTCAAGGCCTTGAAACTTTTTAATATACATGTAATGTTTAGCTACGAAAACACTGTTGGTAAGCTATTAGTTAGGAAACAGCCCTCGTAGTGATAATTGTGTCATTTATAAAATACCTTGTAAAGACTGTAATAAGTTCTATGTTGGGCAAACATTAAAGATTTGAAATTAGAATATTTCACAACATAAATACTCTGTAAACATGGCCAATTGTCTAATGCCTGGTTTGTTCATCTGTCAGAAGATGCTCACCAGATTGATTGGGAGATGGCTTCTTAATAACAATTGTAAAAGACCTATAACAGAAACATAATTGAATCTGCTTTGATACGATCACAAAAGAAGTAATTTGAACATTAGCATGTCTATATAATTTAGATCCATTTTTAATAGATCAATTAAAGGGCAATTTAAATAGGATCATTGGAACACATTTGTCTCACTAATTCATTGAATATATTTACTATTTTATGCTATAATTACCTAGTTGTTGGCCTGTGTGTTGCTTGTTGCATCAGATGGGCAAATGGGCTGCATCAGATGGCCAATAGGCCGTCTGCAGTGTCCACGTATTGTACCTCACCTCACTCCACCATTCTCTCTGCCTATTTATGTCCAGTTCTCGATCTGTTAAATCACTCCTTCTGAAGATGTATTAATATACGAAAGTACTTAAGGAAATTCCCTGTTTCATTTTTCCTCCGTGGTCTGACATTATATATATATATATATATATATATATATATATATATATATATATATATATATATATATATGATATATATATTATATATATTTTATAAATTAATAATAAAAAGAATATAT
>WNGS01007731.1:7905-19485 GCA_020271785.1 Procambarus virginalis
AGGAATATTATAGAAACAACATGGCCACCATCAATATAATAGAGAGCAGCTTCTGTGGCTAGCAGGAACGGATCCAGACTTCTAATCATGGGAGACTTCAACCATGGGAAGATTGATTGGGGGAACAGAGACCCACATGGAGGCCCAGAACACATGGAGAGCTAAGCTGCTGGATGTGGCAACAAGAAACTTTCTAAGTCACACCGTCAAGGGACCGACAAGAATGAGAGGAGGGATAAACCAGCCTGCTTGATCTGATATTTACCCTAAATGAGTCGGATATAAGGGAAGTTAAGTTGGAAGCCCCCTTGGGAATGAGTGATCATAGTGTATTGAGCTTTGAGTACCTGGTTGAGCTAGGAATTATCACCCCCAAAAAAGAACTGGGAACCAAAGGGCTGGCGTACAGAAAGGGAAACTATGAGGAGATGAATAAATTCCTATGGGATATACATTGGGACACAGAACTCGGAACCAAGTCCATACAACATGATGGACTATGTCACCCAAAAATGTCAGGAGCCTGTAAGCAGGTTGTCCCAGCCAACAGGAAAAAACAGAGAAGCAAAGGAAGAATCCGTGGTTTAATAGGGAATGTATGAAAGCAAAGGAGCTGAACAAAGGGCATGGAGGACTTCCGTAATACAGAACACCAGAAAGTAGAGAGAGATACCAGAGAACCAGGAACGAGTATGTCAGTGTGAGAAGAGCAGCTGAGAAAAGGTATGAAAATGATATAGCTAACAAAGCCAAGACTGAACCAAAGCTACTACACAGTCACATCAGGAGGAAGACAACAGTGAAGGAACAGGTGATTAAACTTAGGGTGGGCGAGGACAGGTACACAGAGAATGACAAAGAGGTGTGTGAAGAACTCAACAAAAGGTTCCAGGAGGTCTTTACAATAGAACAGGGAGATATCACGGCGCTGGGAGAGGTGGCAGCAAACCAGGTGACCTTGGATAGGTTCGAAATTACAAGAGATGAGGTCAAAAAGCCCCTATTGGAGCTGGATGTGAGAAAAGCTGTTGGCCGGATGGAATCTCGCCATGGGTATTGAAAGAGTGTGCAGGAGCACTTTGCTTACCACTCTCCATAGTGTATAGTAAGTCACTGGAAACGGGGGACCTACCAGAAATATGGAAGACTGCTAATGTAGTACCAATATACAAAAAGGGTGACAGACAAGAGGCACTGAACTACAGGCCAGTGTCCTTAACTTGTATACCATGCAAGGTGATGGAGAAGATTGTGAGAAAAACCTAGTAACACATCTGAGAGAGAAGAGACTTCGTGACAACCCATCAACATGGGTTCAGGGAGGGTAAATCTTGCCTTACAGGCTTGATAGAATTCTACGATCAGGTGACAAGAATTAAGCAAGAAAGAGAAGGGTGGGCGGACTGCATTTTTTTGGACTGTCGGAAAGCCTTTGACACAGTACCCCATAAAAGGTTGATGCATAAGCTGGAGAAACAGGCAGGAGTAACAGGTAGGGCGCTCCAGTGGATAAGGGAGTACCTAAGCAATAGGAAGCAGAGAGTTACAGTGAGGGGTGAGACCTCAGACTGGCGTGAAGTCACCAGTGGAGTCCCACAGGGCTCTGTACTTGGACCTATCCTGTTTCTGATATACGTAAATGATCTCCCAGAGGGTATAGACTCATTCCTCTCAATGTTTGCTGACGACGCCAAAATTATGAGAAGGATTAAGACAGAGGAGGACAGCTTGAGACTTCAAGAAGACCTGGACAAGCTGCAGGAATGGTCGAACAAATGGCTGTTAGAGTTTAACCCAAGCAAATGTAATGTAATGAAGATAGGGGTAGGAAGCAGGAGACCAGATACAAGGTATCATTTGGGAGATGAAATACTTCAAGAGACAGAGAGAGAGAAAGACCTGGGGGTTGATATCACGCCAGACCTGTCCCCTGAAGCTCATATCAAGAGGATAACATCAGCAGCATATGCCAGGTTGGCTAACATAAGAACGGCCTTTAGAAACTTGTGTAAGGAATCTTTCAGAACATTATATACCACATATGTCAGACCAATCCTGGAGTATGCGGCTCCAGCATGGAGTCCCTATCTAGTCAAGCATAAGACTAAACTGGAAAAGGTTCAAAGGTTTGCCACCAGACTAGTACCCGAGCTGAGAGGTATGAGCTACGAGGAGCGACTGCAGGAATTAAACCTCACTTCGTTGGAAGACAGAAGAGTTAGGGGGGACATGATCACCACATTCAAGATTCTCAGGGGAATCGACAGGGTTGATAGAGACAGGCTGTTTAACACAAGGGGCACACGCACTAGGGGACACAGGTGGAAACTGAGTGCCCAAATGAGCCACAGAGATATTAGAAAGAACTTTTTTAGTGTCAGAGTGGTTGACAAATGGAATGCTTTAGGAAGCGATGTGGTGGAGGCTGACTCCATAAACAGTTTCAAGTGTAGATATGATAGAGCCCATTAGGCTCAGGAAACTGTACACCTGTTGATTGACGGTTGAGAGGCGGGACCAAAGAGCCAGAGCTCAACCCCCGCAAGCACAACTAGGTGAGTACATACATACATACATACATACACACATACATACATACATACATACATACAACATACATACATACATACATACATACATACATACATACATACATACATACATACATACATACATACATACTTACATACATACAATCATACTTACATACATACATCCCTGTCCCCCTGAAGCTCATATCAAGAGGATAACATCAGCAGCATATGCCAGGTTGGCTAACATAAGAACGGCCTTTAGAAACTTGTGTAAGGAATCTTTCAGAACATTATATACCACATATGTCAGACCAATCCTGGAGTATGCGGCTCCAGCATGGAGTCCCTATCTAGTCAAGCATAAGACTAAACTGGAAAAGGTTCAAAGGTTTGCCACCAGACTAGTACCCGAGCTGAGAGGTATGAGCTACGAGGAGCGACTGCAGGAATTAAACCTCACTTCGTTGGAAGACAGAAGAGTTAGGGGGGACATGATCACCACATTCAAGATTCTCAGGGGAATCGACAGGGTTGATAAAGACAGGCTGTTTAACACAAGGGGCACACGCACTAGGGGACACAGGTGGAAGCTGAGTGCCCAAATGAGCCACAGAGATATTAGAAAGAACTTTTTTAGTGTCAGAGTGGTTGACAAATGGAATGCATTAGGAAGCGATGTGGTGGAGGCTGACTCCATACACAGTTTCAAATGTAGATATGATAGAGCCCATTAGGCTCAGGAAACTGTACACCTGTTGATTGACGGTTGAGAGGCGGGACCAAAGAGCCAGAGCTCAACCCCCGCAAGCACAACTAGGTGAGTACAACTAGGTGAGTACATACATACATACATACATACATACATACATACATACATACATACATACATACATACATACAATAATACATACATACATACATACATACACATACATACATACATACATACATACATACATACATACATACATACATACATACATACATACATACATACATACATACATACATACATCATACATACATACATACATACATACATACATACATACATACATACATACATACATACATACATACATACATACATACATACATACATACATACATACATACATACATACATACATACATACATACATACATACATACATACATCATACATACATACATACATACATACATACATACATACATACATACATACATACATACATACATACATACATACATACATACATACATACATACATACATACATACATACATACATACATACATACATACATACATACATACATACATACATACATACATACATACATACATACATACATACATACACTGAAAACACTTCACTTAGAATATAAATCTTTTGCTTGTGATACTTTAGTGTTTAAGTTATTAACAAAAGAACACTAATGATATATTTGTGAGCAGCCTGACTATTGATTCTTATCTTCAGATGATTTCGGGGCTTTAGTGTCCCCGTGGCCCGGTCTTCGCCCAGGCCTCCACCCGTTTCTCGCCGGCGCCTGTGATCGAACCTGGGACCACAGGATCACGCGTCTAGTGTTCTGTCCGCTCAGCCACCGGCTCCCTATAATGTTGATACTTGTATCAACAATACCATATTATTATTATTATTATTATTATTATTATTATTATTATTATTATTATTATTATTATTATTATTATTATTATTATTATTATTATTATTATTACTAGTTAGAAAATCCTCTGGAGCCATGATGTGGGTCCGAACCTATGCAGTGGGTGTTCCTATGCACACGCCCTTCTAGTGACTAGACGTGTGCAGGAGACCATATTGGTTCGAACCCACATCACGGCTCCTGCGGATTTTCTCACTGATACAGTCACGTTTGTGTGATTACTCTCTGTGAATTATTATCTATATAAATAAAAATCTATATAAATAAAAATGGAAATGTTCGTTTGTTCAAAATCGCTAATCTCCGAATATTCTTCACCGATTGCCTTGAAATTTTCACACAACGTTCCCTTCGCATCTGAGCGGGTTTTTATATACATATAAAATATTATATATATATATTTTATATATTTTTATATACTATATAGATGTCAAGTCTGTGAACAAAACATGTTTTTTTTTTAAAGCAGTGTTTTTCGTGATTTTCATGTGAGGAAAATCTTTGAAACCTCTTTACCGATTGCTTTGAAATTTTGACACAGCATTGCATTCGAGTAGGTAAGTGTTTTTATATACCCACTATATACATGCCTCACTTGTGACCGGAAAACACGTGCTTTTTTTGAAAAAAAAACAGCGCCACAAGTAGGAATTCAGAGCATCACACGCTGTAATCTCCGAAAGTTCTTCACCGATTGCTTTGAAATTTTGACACAACGTTCCATTCGAATACGTGCATAATTTTATATACCTACTATTTAGATGCCACACCTGTGACAGGTAAAAACATGCGTTTTATGAAAAACAGCGCCATCTGTTGCACGTAAAAGCAAGACAAAATATACAAAATATGTTACGATTCCATTTCAATGTTTCTGATTGCAATGATAAATAGAATTTTCATAAATTTTGATTTATTTTCATTTTGATTAAATTATTTTATGTGATGTTGCGTTGAAATTGAGCTGTGTTGTCTACCATACCGTTCATTTCGTGGGTATAGCTTATTTGTTTCATTTTTCATTGTTTTTCATTTCGTTTTTTAAACTGCTCTTCTTATTTTTCAGTGCAATTGGTGTTGAAATTGAGCTGTGAACGATTGATCTGCATTTGAATTGAAATATTTCGTTAGTATTTTTTGTTTTTGTTTTGAAAACAAGAAAATGAACAACACGTTTATTTCACAGCTACAAATGTGCAACAAAAAGCTATGAATCCACCGGCTACAACGTTAACTACTTTCTTCACGTTATATCAAAATGACACGTTTGCGAAAACACTGCTGTATTCTGAAGGCCTACGTATTACACATTTAATGCCAGTAGAAAATCATTTGAACGACGTGAACGTGGAGAGCGAGGCGATGGACAACCTGGCATATTCAAACAAACAACGATAGACAGACATCCACCGTGCATCCCAATCAAGATGAATGCTTCTTTCTTCGCATACTGTTGGTAAATGTGCCCGGTCCAACATCTTTCCAGCAATTGAGATTTGTCAACGGCGTAACACATGCCACTTTCCGTAGTGCATGTCAAACTCATAATTTATTGGAGAACGACCGACACTGAGATGTAGGCATTAATGACGCGTCCAACACGTCACATCCAAATCAAATTCGTGCATTGTTTGCAATCATGTTTACCACCGGCTCTCTTTCATCTCCAACAGAGTTATCGGAGAAATATAAAATGCACATGGCTGTAAATATTGTCTGTCGAATACGAAGGAAAATTCAAATATGAACATGGATATCACAGCAGAAATCTACAACGAAGCGTTGATAATGATTGAAGATTTGTGCTTAGAAATCGTGAACAAAGTTTTAAATCAAGTGGAAATGCCCATCACCGAATCGATCTGCTGCTGCTTCGTTTGATGTAGAATTGCGTCGTGAAGAAAATTACAACACGAAGGATCTGTTGTCGTATGTGTAATCAAATATTCTTAAGCTAACGCTTGAGCGAAATGACATTTACAATCAAATAATTCAAACTGTCAATAACGGGTTTGGAGAAATCTTCTAAGATGCATCAGGAGGAACTGTAAATCCTTCCTAATTAGAGTGATTCTGTCAGCATTTCGATCCCAAAATGGCATAACCTTTTCTCTTGCATCGTCCGGAATTGCTGTGACATTGTTACCAGGTGGAAGAACTGTTACTTCAGCTTTGAAACTGTCACTGAACGTGCAATTCATTGAAACTCCCACGTGCAACATTTCCAAAACATCCGGGATGGGAAAAGTATTGCAGAAATGTAAACTTATTGTTTGGGATGAATGCACAATGACCCACAAAAAATCGCTCGAGGCTCTTGATTGAACATTGCAAGATTTGCGTGGAAACATCAGACCATTTGGGAACGCATTAATATTGCTTGCAGGAGATTTCAGGAAAACATTACCTGTAACTCCCCGATACAAGTCCGTCGACACTGTTTAGGAAGCAGATGAAGCGGATAGTTATCCAACAGATTTTTTTAATTGACTCGATCTGCCATGGATACCATCACACGTATGGCAATTAAAAATCGGTGTGCCAATTATCATGTTGCAAAATATCAACAAGCCAAAGCTTTGCAACGCCACGTGCCTTGCAGTAAAAAAATTAATCAGCAACGTCGTAGAAGCAACAATCTTGACAGGACTTTTCAATGGTGACGATGTCCTCATTCCTCGCACTCCTATGATTCCAACAAATATGCCATTTCAATTTAATATATTGTAATTTCCAATTCGATTGGCGTTTGCAATCACCATCAACAAAGCTCAGGGCCAATCTTTAGAATTGGTCAGTTTATATTTAGACATGGATTGTTTCTCACACGGACAATTATATGTTGCGTGTTTTAGAGTCGGCAAACCAGACAATCTCTATATCTACACAGACAATGGAACAACAAAAAAATTGTAAATCCACAAGAATGGTAAAATTAAACATATTAGAAACGTGTGCTTTCTCTTTTCTTTCTTCTCTATTTAACCAGCCTGAGCCACAGCAACGCGTGGCGGGTACAGCTAGTTAATAATAATTACAAAAGTGATTAATATGAAAATTAAATTCTTAATACAAAAATTTATTTTCATCTTACTGCTCAACTGATTTTTAGACTTTGCATCGTTAGTTCAACAGACGAACAAATACACATATAAATAGTTAGGACATATTTGCCGATGGTTACTCAGGGAAAAATATGTAAAAAAGCATAGAAGGAATATATAAAACAGAACAAAAGCCAATCTTAGCCCATCTCCCTTCCACTCAGTCCACTCTCCCTCCCAGCCCACTCTCCCTTCCACCCAGCCCACTCTCCCTTCCACTCAGCCCACTCTCCCTTCCTCTCAGCCACTCTCCCTTCCACTCAGCCCACTCTCCCTTCCACTCAGCCCACTCTCCTTCCTCTCAGCCCACTCTCCCTTCCACTCAGCCCACTCTCCCTTCCACTCAGCCCACTCTCCCTTCCATCAGCCCACTCCCCTTCCACTCAGCCCACTCTCCCTTCCACTCAGCCCACTCCCCTTCCTCCCAGCCCACTCTCCCTTCCACTCAGCCACTCCCTTCCTCCCAGCCCACTCCCCTTCCACTCCAGCCCACTCCCTTCCACCAGCCCACTCTCCCTTCCACCAGCCCACTCCCCTTCCACTCAGCCCACTCTCCCTTCCACTCAGCCCACTTCCCCTTCCTCCAGCCCACTCTCCCTTCCACTCAGCCCACTCTCCCTTCCACTCAGCCACTCCCCTTCCACTCAGACCACTCTCCCTTCCACTCAGCCCACTCTCCCTCCACCCAGCCCACTCTCCCTTCCATCAGCCACTCTCCCTTCCACTCAGCCCACTCTCCCTTCCACTCAGCCCACTCTCCCTTCCACTCAGCCCACTCTCCCTTCCACTCAGCCCACTCTCCCTTCACTCAGCCCACTCCTCCTTCCTCCCAGCCCACTCTCCTTCCACTCAGCCCACTCCCCTTCCTCAGCCCACTCCCTTCCAATCAGCCCACTCTCCCTTCCAATCAACCCACTCTCCTCCAATCAGCCCACTCTCCCTTCCAATCAGCCCCTCCCCTCCACTCAGCCCACTCTCCCTTCCACTCAGCCCACTCTCCTTCCATCAGCCCACTCTCCCTTCCATCAGCCCACTCTCCTTCCAATCAGCCCACTCTCCCTTCCTCCCAGCCACTCTCCCTTCCATCAGCCCACTCTCCCTTCCACTCAGCCCACTCTCCCTTCCTCCCAGCCCACTCTCCCTTCCTCCCAGCCCACTCTCCCTTCCACTCAGCCCACTCTCCCTTCCACTCAGCCCACTCTCCTTCCACTCAGCCCACTCTCCCGTCCACTCAGCCCACTCCCTTCCACTCAGCCACTCTCCCTTCCACTCAGCCCACTCTCCCTTCCACCCAGCCACTCTCCCTTCCACTCAGCCCACTCTCCCTTCCACTCAGCCCACTCTCCCTTCCATCAGCCCACTCTCCCTTCCACTCAGCCCACTCTCCCTTCCACTCAGCCCACTCTCCCTTCCAATCAGCCCACTCTCCCTTCCACTCAGCCCACTCTCCCTTCCACTCAGCCCACTCTCCCTTCCTCCAGCCCACTCTCCCTTCCACTCAGCCCACTCTCCCTTCCTCCCAGCCCACTCTCCCTTCCACCAGCCCACTCTCCCTTTCACCCAGTCCCCTCTCCCTTCCTCCAGCCACTCTCCCTTCCACTCAGCCCACTCTCCCTTCCTCCCAGCCCACTCCCCCTTCCTCCCAGCCCACTCTCCCTTCCACTCAGCCCACTCCCCCTTCCTCCCAGCCCACTCTCCCTTCCACTCAGCCCACTCTCCCTTCCACTCAGCCCACTCCCCCTTCCTCCCAGCCCACTCTCCCTTCCACTCAGCCCACTCTCCCTTCCTCCCAGCCCACTCTCCCTTCCAATCAGCCCACTCTCCCTTCCTCCCAGCCCACTCTCCCTTCCTCCCAGCCCACTCTCCCTTCCTCTCAGCTCACTCTCCCTTCTAATCAGCCCACTAACAGCTGTTGCTCTCACCTTCCACAGAGCCGTCTCCCGTCCTACACTTGAGGGAGTTGTCAGTCACAACAGACAGCTTGAAAGTAGCCTGGGACCCGCCCGTAGACCCAGCGGGCGCCCTGGTCCTCTACCAGGTTTCTGCTCGGGTCGTCTTGGGCCAGGCCACACAAGAGGAAGTCATCCATCACAACACTACAGCCAATGTCACTCAAGTGGAGGTGAGGCAATACTTGTTTCACATGCAATCACATTCATGCAATCCTGACTTACAAGAAAGTTGTATTTAACACGTGACATATTATGAAGTTTAGATGTTCTAGATAAATTCAAAAGCTTCGAAACTGAACAACTTAGCAATTTTGGAATTCAGAACGCGGATAATAATACAAACTTATATGTTAAATTTTTTATTATTTATAACAAAACAAGAATTAGGCCACATTTGCATGGTTTTATAAATATATATGAACGTTTTTACATCTAAATAATATATTTAATTGATAAATTTATCTTCATATATTTTGATAAAATTATTAAATGTAGCTGACATTCTCTAATAAATTTTTGAAGCTTTAGTTGTTAACTTGAATTACTGTTTTCATATATCGAAGCATATGCCCTTATTTTTGTGCTTTTTATAAGTCAGGTCTGTGTACCAGAGATTATTACTGGGCTCTCTACGGTCACTGAGTGGCCAAATGTGTGCGTGAACATAGATGTAGGCAGCTGAAGCTCTGGTACACAGATGTGGACGTAAACATAGATGTAGGCAGCTGAAGCTCTGGTACACAGATGTGGACGTAAACATAGATGTAGGCAGCTGAAGCTCTGGTACACAGATGTTGACGTAAACATAGATGTAGGCAGCTGAAGCTCTGGTACACAGATGTTGACGTAAACATAGATGTAGGCAGCTGTAGCTCTGGTACACAGATGTTGACGTAAACATAGATGTAGGCAGCTGTAGCTCTGGTACACAGATGTTGACGTAAACATAGATGTAGGCAGCTGAAGCTCTGGTACACAGATGTGGACATAAACATAGATGTAGGCAGCTGAAGCTCTGGTACACAGATGTGGACATAAACATAGATGTAGGCAGCTGAAGCTCTGGTACACAGATGTTGACATAAACATAGATGTAGGCAGCTGAAGCTCTGGTACACAGATGTTGACGTAAACATAGATGTAGGCAGCTGAAGTTCTGGTACACAGATGTTGACGTAAACATAGATGTAGGCAGCTGAAGTTCTGGTACACAGATGTGGACGTGAACATAGATGTAGGCAGCTGAAGCTCTGGTACACAGATGTGGACATAAACATAGATGTAGGCAGCTGAAGCTCTGGTACACAGATGTGGACGTGAACATAGATGTAGGCAGCTGTAGGTCTGGTACACAGATGTGGACGTGAACATAGATGTAGGCAGCTGAGGCTCTGGTACACAGATGTGGACGTGAACATAGATGTAGGCAGCTGTAGGTCTGGTACACAGATGTGGACGTGAACATAGATGTAGGCAACTGTAGCTCTGGTACACAGGTGTGGACGTGTGTGAACATAGATGCAGGCAACTGCAGCTCTGGTACACAGATGTGGACGTGAACATAGACATAGGCAGCTGTAGCTCTGGTACACAGATGTGGACGTCAGCATAGATGTAGGCAGCTGAAGTTCTGAGACACAAATGTGTGTTTTCGAATGTGGAATTTATTTTCTCAGCGGGTCGGACAATAACCCTGTTTAATACTAGACCGTTGTATGTAGTCGTATCAATACTTGCATGGAAATAATAATAACACATTGTTTCGGGGGACATGCGACCAGTTTATATACACAGTAATGTAAGGATTATTTGGAGGTTCCCTTGGTCGAATTCCTGGTTGCAACCCCACACAAGCTGACCAACTCCTGGGTACCTATTTACTGTTAGGGATAGAGCGTTAGGTGATAGGGAAGACGCCCAACCATTTCTGTCCCCCCAGAATTCTAACCCGGAATTCTTGATTGTGATTGGAGAACGACCCGACTATACTATCGAGACGCACTGAAGTAATGCCACTATAACAAACACTAACGAGTGGTCATTTAGTGAGCAATGTTTCTCATGGACCAACAGAGACAAAATACCATAATTCCTCAATACAAAAGTTAATCCAGAGAAAAATGAAGAGAACGACAAGTCAGAGGACTCGGAAGTGTCCTCCAGTGTGAAATGTGTCAAACCCACTGTGTAGTGTGGTAGCATGGTGCTGTGGCACCCACTGTGTAGTGTGTAGCATGGTGCTGTGGCACCACTGTGTAGTGTGTAGCATGGTGCCTGTGGCACCCACTGGTAGTGTGTAGCATGGTGCTGTGGCACC
>WNGS01007732.1:9493-23727 GCA_020271785.1 Procambarus virginalis
CATACAAGAGATTTTACAAAGATTGATGGATTTATAGATAGAGCTAGTACATACAATGCCTAAAGCCACTATTACGCAAAGCGTTTCGGGCATGAAAAACATTAATGACTAAAGCTTAATACTAATTGAATATAAAGAATAAAATGTGTTGAGAACAAGTAAAAATTAGAGATAAAAAAGGGGGAACATGACTGAAAAAGCAGCACAAATACAATTAGGTCGACAAACAGCGTTGTTTTAAAAACAACAGACATGGATTGACAATAGAGGGGTAAGGTAGGTTACAGGGAATTTATTAGGTAGTGCTTCGTTTTATCTTAAACTGGTTGAGAGGTACAGTCTTTAACATGGCTGGGAAGGTCATTCCACATTCTGGGTCCCTTGATTTGTAGAGCATTTCTAGTTTGATTAAGTCATACTCTTGGAATATCAAAACTGTATTTATTTCTGGTGTGGTGCTCATGCGTTCTGTTACAACCTTCAATGAAGATTTTGAGGTCAGGACTGACATTACAGTTCAGCGTTTTATATATGTATAATACACATGAAAGAATGTGCAGTGACTTAATATCTAACATATTCAGAGATTTGAGTAGGGGTACCGAGTGATGTCTGGGGCCAGAGTTGGATATTGTCCTAATAGCAGCTTTGTGTTGAGTAATTAGAGGACGTAAATGATTTTGTGTAGTAGAACCCCAAGCACAAATACCATAGTTGAGATATGGATAGATGAGGGAGCAATAGAGAGTCACCAGGGTAGGGCGGGGTATATAATATCTGATCTTAGAAAGAATGCCAACAGTTTTTGAAACTTTTTTGTTATATTTAGAATGTGTCCCTGGAAATTCAGCTTGTGGTCAATGAGAACGCCAAGGAATTTGCTATCTAATTTGTTACAAATTTGGGTATTGTTTATTTTGAGATTTATTTAATTAGAGGATTTATTGCCAAACTGAATATAGAAAGTTTTGTCAATGTTAAGGGTGAGTTTGTTGGCAGTTAGCCAAAGATGGACTTTATTTAGCTCAGTATTTACTGTGGCATTTAGAGCAAGGGGGTCAGGACTGGAGAAAATGAAGGTTGTGTCGTCAGCAAATAGAATTGGTTTGAGGTGTTGAGAGGCATTTGGAAGGTCATTAATGTAGATGAGAAAGAGGAGAGGGCCAAGTATGCTGCCCTGAGGAACACCAATGTTGATGGGTCGGGTGGGAGAAATTGAATTGTTCATAGAAACATACTGGAGTCTGTCAGTAAGGTAAGATTTAAGGTATTGCAGGGATTGTCCTCTGACTCCATAATGATGTAATTTAAGAAGAAGGTTCTGGTGGTTGACAGTGTCAAAAGCCTTACGCAGATCCACAAATAACCCAACAGGGAACTCATTTTTATCAAGAGCTGCATGAATCAAGTTAATCATATTAATAAGTGCATCGTTAGTGCTTTTTTTGGGTCTGAAGCCATATTGACAAGAGCTAAGTATATTGTGTTTGGCTAGATAAGAGTAAAGCTGCTTGTAGATTAGTTTTTCAAATATTTTTGACAAGTTAGGCAGGATTGATATGGGTCTGTAGTTGTTAACATCTGTGAGATCACCACATTTGTGGACAGGGGTTACTCTCGTTTTTTTTAGAATATCTGGAAAGGTTTGGAGTTCAAGTGACTTGTTGAAGAGCAATACAATAGCAGGGGCTAAAGATCTGGAGGCTTTTTTGAAATTAAAGTTGGTATCTCCTCAAGGGCACTAGACTTGGTTTTAAGGGAAAGGATTATTTCATTGACGTCAGTGGAATTAGTAGGCTTTAGGTACAGTGACTGTGGATAGTTGCCTGTAAGTTAGTCCTTAACATCAGTACTGGAAGATGGAATATCGTTTGCAAGGGATGGCCCAATGGAAGAGAAGAACCTATTGAACTCAATAGCAAAATCAGAGGCTGAAAGCTGACCATCGTCATTGAACAGGAGTGTTGGTTTGTTATTTAAAATCTTCTTTGATCCCAATATTTGTGAAATTGTGCTCCAAGTTTGTTTAATGTTGCTCTGTATTTGGGTAAATTTATCTTCGTAGTATTTAGTTTTGGCTCGTCTAATTATTTTATATAGCAATAACGAGTAATTCTTTGAGAATTCTTTTGAGACGGTTCCTAACCTATACTTCTTCTCAAGGTCATGTTTTTTATTAATGGATTTAAGTATTCCCTTTGTAAGCCAAGGATTGTTAAGCCTTTTGGTTGTGACTTGTTTTGTAAGCATAGGACAGTGGGTGTTACATGTCAATCTGGTCACCATGGTCACCTGTTAGCGTCCTGGGAACTCTTTACATTCACAGTCTGTACACCATTGTCATAAGTTTGTGTCATGGGAACTCTCCATCACAGTATGTGTATCATTGTCACCAGTCAGCGTCCTGGGAACTCTCCGCCACCTTAGTCTGTACAACACAGGCTCCATTTAGCGTCCTGCGAACACTCTGCCATCACAGTCTGTACACTATGGTGACCAGATATTGTCATGGAAACTCTCCCCCTCCACAGTCTGTGCACCACAGTCACAAGTAGGCCTGCTGGGAACTCTCCACCAACACAGTCTGTATAACAATGACACCAGTTAGCATCCTAGGAACTCTCCCCACCAGTCTTTACACCATGGTCACCATGTAATGATCAGTTGCTCAAATCATTGGTTCTCTCTTCTCCCCTCCTTCCTTCTTCCCTCTCCCCTTCTTCCTTCTCCCTTTCTCCCCTCCCTTACCTGTCATTCGTCTCCCCCCTTCACCCCCCCCCCGTGTCGCCCATTTGTCAAGGACCAAGAGGTTGACCTGAGGGTAGTCTTGCCTCGTGGTACCTCTGGCTTCCCCCACTCAGATTTCCCTCTCCATTCCCCCTCTCAAGTCCCTCTCTTTCCCCTCTCACCAGTCCCTTCCCCATACCAGGCGAGTCAAATGTCCCTACTCTTTATCTTGGAGGAGTCAGGCTTGAACATAAATTATCAGTTTTGTAAACATTGCTCGGGAGGTACACTAGTCGCGGGTATCCAATACAGTGGCCCCTTTGTCCCCTCCGCATAGCTGGAGAGAGCTGGTAAAACAAAATTTCATTAGTGTGTCTTGGGAGTGTATCGGGACTAGAGGGCCGCAAGCCCGCATCCAAAGGGGCTGAGGGCAGCCATCAACATCGTGGCCTCAGTGCGGTATTTAAGGTATTGTGCACTTGATTCATGTCCTCAGTAGATATCCATTATGCCTCTAGGGGAATAGAATAGGGTATATGTTCAAATTGTCTTAATTTACACGATTAATAAAAAGCCTTCGATAGCGTTTCCCATGCGGCTATAGATCGTGCCATGAAACGCAAGGAAGTCCCTAAACCTCTTAGGGAATATATTATGTCGGGCTATGATGGCGCCTCGACCGTCATATCCAGCCAGATGGAGAAATCGAGGATAATCCCTGTGACAAGGGGAGTTAAACAGGGAGATCCCTTGTCCCCCATTTCTTTTCAACTTGGTGATTGATGAGGCAATCACCAATGCGAAGAAACTGGGGTTGGGGATTCGTCTGGGTGAGGAAATTGTGTCAGCTGACGATTTGGTCGTGGCAGCGGAGACGCTGGCCGGCCTTCAGGCGTTGATCGACGATATATGTGATACTCTGAGCGGCGCTGGCCTCAGGGTCAACGCGGGAAAATGCTGTTCACTGAGCCTGCAGATCGATGGAAAGTGCAAGAAGTGGTATCTCGCGTCGCAAACGAGATTCCACGTCGGTGGCGCAGCCATGGATTCTATTGGCATCAGTGACGAGTATAAGTACCTTGGTATTCTCGTTGGTGCCGGTAGCAGGGGCATCTCCTATGGCTCTATGTTTGAGGAGGGTATTACTAACATCACGCAGGCCTCCCTCAAACCCCAACAGAGGTTATACGTGCTAAAGCACCACCTCGTTCCTAAAATGAACCATCGTCTTATTGTGGGTACGGTGTTTAAGACTCAGCTAGCGAGAATCGACTGGAGGATGAGGCAGGCTATTTGCAGCTGGCTCCGTCTACCGCACTACACCCCGAATGCGTTCTTCTACACTGACTGGAAGGACGGTGGTCTTGGGATGCCCGAGTTTGTCTCGTCAATCCAGCTACATAAGAACAGGCGTTTCAGTAATCTGTTGGAGTCGGCTGACCCAACGGTCCGGGCAGTGGCCCTTCTACAAAATGCGTCAGTAGATCGGCCCGGCCTTGATTGGGGGTGAGCCGGTAACCAACAGAGCTGAGTGCTCTCGGACATGGAGAGAGCAGCTCTACCGCACGACCGATGGTGCTGGATTGAGGTCCTCGTTCGAGGTTCCCTCGTGCCTGAGGAGGATCTCGTCCGGCACCCGCCTTTTGAGCGGTGGGGAGTTCGCTCACGCTGTCTCACGCTCTCCCGGCCACACCAGAGCAAATGTGACCAGTATGGCACCCCCGAGATCCTTCAATGGGTCCGGGATTACACCGGTGCTAATGCAGTCTCTGCCTCCTCGATTAGTTTAAATTGAAGAAGGTGGGTTCAGCATTGATAGTGCCCGTGTTCTTAATTAAGAGGTTGGGCTTGACCAACGGAGACTTGGAGATCTGCTCCGTAAAAGCCCTAACCTGGACCTATTCGATTTATCGTATGTGGTCCAAGAGCATGGGAAGGGGTTGATCATGATCACCCCTGGACATGGGCATGGGTGGACTTCCCTTGTGCCCCGACACCCAGAAGCATTAGGGTGAGTGGACTCCGGCTAAGTTTACCAGACGTCATCTTGGGGTACCACTTCCCCAGTGGCTTTATTCTGGAGATAGTGAGTAGCTTGACCGAACCCGTAAGAGGATAAGCTACGGCTGGAGGGACACATGCGTGCATGTTCCCTTGTCTTCTCTGGGGACTTGACTTGTTTCAAGCCAGGCAGATCCTCCCCATGACTTATTTTGTTTTCATGCACGTATGCCATTAAAGTTGATCGTCTCCTCTGGAGACGAATTCATTCATTTGGTGACATGCCATTTTATTTTGTTTGTATTATATTTTTACGCCATCCTCTTTTTTATGTATCTCCAGGTGCATTTATTCTTCTTTTTGCTTTTGCACACAGTAGGCCACAACACGAGTTTTAGTTTGTTTTAGTAGTAATGTTTTTTTGGGTTACTGCTGTGGGGCCTCGCGGCCCATGCCCTGTGGCTGGGTCGTGGGGCTCTATAGCTAGATCAAAACCCATTTCCCCCTCGAAGTGGCAAGGGGAGCAAATGAAGACAAAGTACACGATTAATAAAATAAATTGTATAACTTGTCCAGTGGTATTCACTTAACTTTCCTTTGATATATTTCTCTACTTGGTCATTTTTATGTGTTGAATTGGAAAACCCCATGTTCTCCTCCATTTAGTAGATATTAAAGTTTCCCTTGGATTTAAATAAGTAAAGTAAATTAAACAAACTAATTCCCAAAATTGATCACTGATTCCTTGCCTTCCTGGGGAATCGGTGATAGACACATTCAGGTGTGGTTGGACGGGAAGGTGGTGGCAGTGTTTAATGATTTATTATTATTTTTTTAAATCAATAACCCCTTGTTCTGGATGTACCTTCCTCATTTAATATTCCTCTTATATTCGTGGCAGTCCAGTGAGGGGTCATACTGGACTGTAGTAACAGTGTTAAGCTGGGGTATTGAGTGAAGAGAGAAAGAAAATTACAACAGGGATAGCGTTCAGAACGATTACAGAGATAGTCAGAGGGTAATTACAGATTACATGGATGGTTCAGGGTTATTACAATGGTAGCAGCGGTGTTTTCAATAATTTCTTGATTATTGAAGCCTCACGCGTCTGTCCGTTCGGTTATGCTGTGTTGTGAGAGTGCAGCGGGGCCCGCGAGATAGAGTCGACGGTAATCCTATGTGGTGCGATTCGCATAGAGTAGGCGATTCTAGTGTCGTAAAGGGCTGGGAAGTTTAATTATATGTAGTTAGTGTATGCGTTAAACAGCCACTTAAGAGTGGAGGCCGCCTTGGGTAGGTCGACAGGATACTATTTTCTCGACCCTCTGCAACTACGGACAAGGGTGCTGCGTGGTTTTCGCAGCAACAATTCTAGGTTTCGAATTGTCGGGGCGGGGAAGTATTAGGACGCTAATTATTATCCCCGAGGGCGTGTTAGGCGACCCAATCGCTAGATTTTTACGGTACAGCCATGAAGGTACCAAGAGTTCACTGAGGGATGGCCCTAGTAGATTCTCTAGCAACGGAATTACGGTGGTGTCGGACAGTTCGATCCGTCGGTTGTTTCGCTATCTAGTCTAACCGTTGACCGCGAAGGATGGGATTATTTGGTACTGTCGGGATCTAGGTGGATGTGGTTACCTAGGCTTGGAAAAGCGACAGGGCGGGACGGGACGGTTATAGATTAAATTGAGATTTCCTTAAGTACTAAATTAAGTTCCCTGTATATTAAGTTCCCTGTATATTAAGTTCCCTTTCAAGTTAAGCATCCCTTCGTTAGTTAAGTGTTCCCCCTTGTTTAAGTAATTTTCATATATAAGTGTTATTATTTTCTAAGTATTTTTTTACATTTTTAAGTCTGGAGTTTTTGTTTTCATGTTGTGCAGTATTAATTTCTCTGAGAGAATTACTAAGGTGAGTAGTTTTACTATTTTCAAGTGAAGTGAAGTGCAGTGCATTAAAGTGAACTCAGTGTAAGACTCGGTGAAAATCGTGGAAAATTTTTGTGGTGACATTTTTCAAAGTCACTTGGAAAATCTCAGTTTTGGGAATAAATTCTAGTTTTGTGTCTGGCCATACGATCATCGGGTCGTCAGTGTTAATTCAAGTGTGAGATTAAAGTGATCCGAGTTAGAACTTTGGGAGACCAAAAGCCGATTTTTCTGTCATTTAAGCGCATTCGCGTAGAGAGACTGATTTTTCTAGTGGTTCTCCGCGCCCAGTGTGGCAGCGCTCAGTAATTGTTTGCGTTCAACCAAGTGTCTAAGTGTCTCGCTAGTAGTATATTCAGTTCAAGTGATAAGCAAACTACACGTCGGTATAATTTTGAGAAAAGAAATACTTGGTTAATTAAGAATTAGTGCGGAGACTGCTCTCTGAGGATTCGGCTTCGTGACAGTGTGCGTGCTTTTAATTTTTGTATACTTACCAAGTGTCCAAGTGGTTAGCGAGTGTTATATTCAGGTGAAGTAACAAGTCAACTACGCGCCAGTATTTAATTTATAATTTTGGGAAAATAATTACTAATTTTTAATTAAGATTCAGCGCGACTCGGTAGCTGTGAGTGTCGCGGCTATCAGTGTTAATTTCTCGGTATTCTACTACGCGACCGGCGGTGATCCAGTGTATGCTATGTAAACATCGAGTTCATTCAGTAACGTGAATAAGTAATTAATCATTATTTTTTGTTTAATTAATAAATACTTATAATTATATCTGAGCGCCGTTGTCAGCGTCGGGCATTAAGAATTTAATAATTGTTGAAGTTATAAACATCGCGCCAGTGTTAAATTAACGATAACGTCATTCATTCCTAGCGCGCCTAAGATTTACAAGAAAAATTTGAGGAATTCAGTTAACGTAAAGTGTTGTATTAATTGTGCTCTGGTAAACAAGACTTAGATTATATTCGATAAATAAAACAGAGTTTAAACTAAAATATTTACAATAAATTCAGTGTAATTCCTTTCGCAATAATAGTCACTGTATAATTGCAATATATTTTGTTCAAGAATGCGGTAATTATCAATATTTTTCTAAGATTTATATTGGTTTTCATTTAGAGACAAGAAATTCTTACTTTAATTCTTTTTATAATTGCATTACCAGTCCACTTCGAGTGTCAAATAAATATAGCAAAATAATTACATTTTATCCAGATCATTTTAGTAATTTCCGGGCATTTAATAATTAACGTAACCTTTTTATTTAGTTATAATTGCGCATGTGTTTTGATTCACAATCGTATACAGTGTTTGTTTCACTAGGGATAAATGAAGACACGAAAATTCCATTCATTGGTGCATTGTAGTCAGCGAGATTCTGACGTCAGCATCTGTCATCGCCTGCCAACAGGCGATGGTCCTCACTGAGGCTTGAGAAATCAATTAGGAAGGATGGCGATAAATGGTATTTCCGGTTTCGTCATACGGAACATTTTTCCAAGAATTGAGGTTAGGAAACGTTTTGTGTTTTTACTGGAGGTTATTTATGAAACCGAATCGTGTGTTAAAATTTCACCCTGGTCCTGGTCTTGAAGTTACGTTTTGGGGGTGAAAATGGTTTTTATCAATGAATGGACAATGTATGCAGATGCACCCACCCCAATACCTCATCCTTACCCAAGCACCCTCCCTGCCTACAACCCTCAACCTCATATCATCTTTACCCAAGCACCCCTCCCTGCCTACAACCCCCAACCTCAAACCCTCCCTACCTACAACCCCGTTCCCCAACCTTACCTCCAGGCCAACCCATGTCCACCCCAATCCCTGGCAGACCCATTCCAACCCCAACCAAATACCACCCAACCCCTTGTCGACGCGTTATTGGAATTGTGGAAAACTACATTTCCCTTTCAACTCCCACCCTTACAACCCCCCTTCACAACCCACCCCCCGGCCTGCCCTCACCCTCCCTGTTATCCCCCCAACCCATCCAACCAACCCCTCCTGTTACCCACCCTACTCCTCCATTAATCCTACATCTTGCTCCTCACCTCCCTGCCACCCCTCTTTCCCTCCTACCCCCATTCCTGGTGTTGCCTCTAGAGAAGTTGCTGGGGAATGTAGCCTTTGTTGGAAGTGTCATGGCCGAGGCCATTACAGGTATGCGTGCACGAGCACAAGGGTCAAGGGTGACCCAGAATATGTCAATACGTTGGGTGGCAGACCTAAGTTTGAGATGACGGTTGAAGGTGTGAGATTGACAGTTTTTGTGGACACCGGAAGTCAAGCAACGCTCATTAAAAAGTCAGCCTTCAGCACACTTAAAGAGACACGCCTTGAGCGTTGTGGGAAGCATTTAACAGCAGTGAATGGTCAACATATTAATATCTTGGGCCAGGAGGCTCTTAATTTTGAAGTGGGTAAGGGGGAAGCTTACCCACACAACTGCACGATTGTCGAGAATCTTGCATTCCCTGGTCAGATTTTATTGGGAATGAATTTTCTGGGACGAGTTAACTTTTCTTCAATCTGGAACTCTCCACCAACCCAGTTTGTTCAACATGGTCACCAGTTAGCATCCTGGGAACTCTGTACCACCACAGTCTGCACATCATTGTCACCAAATAGAGTTTTAAGGAGCAGGCTTCAGATGAGCTGAGGTAGGAAAAGCGATTTTGCTTGCAGTTTCATTGGGTACGTCATATGACAAGTTCTTAAGAACCCTATTCATGGTTTAAAAAGAGAGAGAGAGAGACAGAGAGGAAAGAGAGAGAGAGAGAGAGAGAGAGAGAGAGAGAGAGAGAGAGAGAGAGAGAGAGAGAGAGAGAGAGAGAGAGAGAGAGAGAGACAGAGACAGAGAGACAGAGAGAGACAGAGAGAGAGAAAGAGAGTGAAAGAGACATATAACTGACGGGGTATTAACAGCCAGCAAGAGTTGAAGCCAGGTTGAGGGGATGACCGCCGGGGTCATGTCAGTCTCCAGGTAAGCCCATAATCAGGTGAATTTCCTTTATGTCTTTACTTTTTATAAAACAGATAATTTTTTCGGTTAGCAGCTGTGGATAATCGTTAGCTATTAGTAGCTTAATCACTAGCTATCACTAGCTTAATCACTAGCTATCACTAGCTTAATCACTAGCTATCACTAGCTTAATCACTAGCAATCACTAGCTTAATCACTAGCTGTCACTAGCTTAATCACTAGCTATCACTAACTTAATCACTAGCTATCACTAGCTTAATCACTAGCTATCACTAGCTTAATCACTAGCTATCACTAGCTTAATCACTAGCTATCACTAGCTTAATCACTAGCTGTCACTAGCTTAATCACTAGCTATCACAAGCTTAATCACTAGCTATCACTAGCTATCACTAGCTTAATCACTAGCAATCACTAGCTATCACTAGCTTAATCACTAGCTATCACTAGCTTAATCACTAGCTATCACTAGCTTAATCACTAGCTATCACTAGCTTAATCACTAGCTATGATTGTTTTGAGAATTTCTTTAAGAGAGGAGCCGGTGGCTGAGCGGAGAGAACACGGACGCGTGATCCTGTTGTCCCGGGTTCGATCCCGGGCGCCGGCAAGAAACGATGAGCAGAGTTTCTCTTGCCCTGATACATCAGTTATCTAGCAGTAAATAGGTACCTGGGAGTCAGCTGTCACGAGCTGCTTCCTGGGGGTGGAGGCCTGGTCGAGGACCGAGCCGCAGAGGGACATTAAAGACCCGAAATCATCTCAAGATCTCTAGAAGACGGATTTGATCCAACTGTCAATGTCTGTATCTGTACACTTTTGTCACCAGTTATCTCTTGGGAGACTTTTCTACATCATAAACTATGCACCTTAATTTCCAGCTATGACCTGGGAACTCTCCTTCATGTTAATCTGGTCACTATGATCAGCAATTAGAGTCCTGGGAACTCTTCACTGTCACAGTCCGTATACCATTGTCATCAGTTTGCGTCATGGGAACTCTCCACCACCACAGTTGTCATGGTCACAAGTAGTCCTCCTAGGTAGTCTCCTCCACCACAGTCTATACATCCTGTTCACCAGTTAGCGTCCATGGAACTCTCCACAAACACAGTCTGTATGACGTGGTGACTAGCTAGCGTCCTGGGGACTCTCCACCAACACAGTTATCCATGGTCTCCATTTAGCTTCATATGAACTCTCCACAGTCACAGTCAGTACACTATGGTCACAAGTTTGTCCTTGGAAATCTCAACTACCACAGTTTATAAACCATGGACACTAGTAAGCGTCCTGGGAACTCTCCACCACCACAGTCTGTACACCATGGTCAGAAATAGGCCTCCTGGTGATAGTAGTCACAGTCAGTCAACTCTCAGGTGACAGGAGCTATTCCTTGTCAGGAATCCCTGGCCTCAGTGCGGTTGCTAGAACACTAAGAGAACTCTTGATGACATGCACTGTAAAAATATAAATAGCACTGTTGACTTAAATGGCCTATGCTTAAAACACAAAACAAAGTTGAAAGAACATTGCATAATACAATAACAATAGGACACATGATACATGAACCTGTACCTTGTCAAGCACAGGACTAAGCTTGAGAAAGTTTAAAGGGATGCTACTAGGCAAGTCTCAGAACTAAGAGGCATGAGTAACACGGAAAGGCTGCATGAAATGAACCTAACGTCTTTGGAAGATAGGAGAGCTCGGGGAGACATGATCACTATCTACAAAATTTTAAGAGGAATTAACAGGGTAGATAAAGATAAATTGTTTAAAACGGGGGGGGGGGGGTATGCGAACAAGGGCACAGGTGGAAATTGAGTACCCAAATGAGCCATAGGGATGCTAGAACGAACTTTTTCAGTGTCAGAGTAGCTAACAAATGGAATGCATTAGGCAGTGATGTGGTGGTGGCAGACTTTATACACAGTTTCAAATGTAGATATGATAGAGCCCAATAGGCGCAGGAACCTGTATACCAGTTGATTGACGGTTGAGAGGCGGGACCAAAGAGTTAGAGCTCAACCCCCACAAACACAACTAGGTGAGTACATGAGGTAGAGGTACAGGGAAGTATAGCAACAAAGAAGAGAACTCATTCATCAAGGAGACTATAGTTCTCTGGTTTGGCCAAACAAAAACGGAATGATAACGCAAAATGCACCTAAATATAGATTCTGTGAATGTCAACACCTAGTTCATCAAGAGCACTATAGAACACTGACTCCGACTGAAGGTCAGGAACAGATGAAACTGCATGTGTCAAGCTCTCGTCTTGGAAGTTAATCTCACGAACATCTAGCCAGTGGACTTGTGGTGAGTGCACAGTTGAGACTTAAAGTCTAGATCTAAGATTATAGGTGCTGGCATGGGGGTAACTCTACATCAAGTGTTCTGTCAACCACCATAGGTAGAGTCCCAATAGAACAATCTGTCTGGGTAGGTTCATTGTCATCTTTCATACCAGACTCGTCAGCAGTCATTTTAGGTAACTTCATGTGGTCTAAATGTTTGTTTATCAACTCTCCTGTTTACAAATTCTTAAATTTGTACTTGTTACCCTTGATAAGCTCTATTATTTTGTATGGACCCAAAAATTTCTTAGTTAGCTTGCACATAGGGCTAGACCTCTATTGGTTAAGTACCATTATTATAGATCTGACAGTTTTCTTACTGGGCTTAGCTCTTGCATTCTTTGCTCGAGTAAACTCCGCTGTTGCATTAGACAAGCGTTCTTGTTTTTTTTCTTGAAAACTAGTTGCACCTGTCTACACTTTCCTTGAATAAAATTATCTAAGTTATAAAAAGGAGCTGAGGGTACACTAATCAATTCATTAGGGGAGGGTCTTATCTGTACCATAAAGAAAAGCATGAAGAGTGTCTTCTGTAGATGCATTAATTAAAGAATTACACACTGAACAAAGGGTATGAATTCATCCCGATTACCGTTATCAAAATTCAAAGCGACACTCCAGGCATCTAACACTCTCCTGTTAGTATACTCTGCTAACCCAGTACTTGCTGGATGATATGGCATAATAATACATTTTTAATGTTATATAAATCATACAAACTAGTTAAGTTACTATTACTGAACTCAAGACCATTGTCTGAGAGAATAACTTTTGACATACTGTATCTACAAATTATTTGATTATGGAATGCACTGGCTATAACTTCTGCTGTTTTGTTTGGGATAGGAACTAGTTCACAAAAATGGTAACAATATTCAATAATTAGGAGCATGTATTTGTTCTCCTTTTCTGTTTCTGCAAATTTGTCAACAAATCTATTGATACTCGTTCCAAGGTGTGGGATCGCTGGGGTAGACATGAATAAGATTTGGTCCCATGATGTGTCCCTTATGCTGTAAAACAGATTAAACACCTATCAACGTAATGAGCAATCTCTAGCCATTTTAGGCTATAAAACTTCAACAGACCTTGCTGGAGTGTACGATCCTTTCCTGGATGTACACTTGTAGAAGCATCATAGACAAAATTTAACACCGTTTGTACCATGATAGCTGGAACAACTAACTGGCAGCACTTCCAGGGAGGGGGCCTCCCTAACTTTACTACTCCACACATTAACCCGGAAACTCTCCACCACCACAGTCTATACACTATGGTCCCCAGTTAGTGTCCTGGGAACTCTTCACCACCACAGTTTATACACTATGGTCCCAGTTAGCATCCTGAGAACTCTCCACCACTACAGTTTATCTACTATGGCCACCATGTAGCATCCTGGGAACTCTCCACCACCATAGTTTGTACACTATGGTCCCCAGTTAGCATCTGGGAACTCTCCACTACCACAGTTTATACACTATGGTAGCCAGTTAGCGTCCTGAGAACTCCCCATCACTACAGTCTATTAACTATGGCCACCATGTAGCGTCCTGGGCACTCTCCACCACCAAAGTTTGAACATCATAGTCCCCAGTTAGCGTCCTGGGAACTCTCCACCAACATATTCTGTATTCTTAGAATCTGTTATTGGAGCAACACAGCTGGCATTTTGGCAGCAAAATCGTTTGCAGTTGGTCAGCCGTCTCCTAACTGCTGGTAGCAACAATTCCATCCTCCTAGTTAAAGGCGAGATTTTATCTGCTGAATATTCCTGCCCATCTCTAACCAGGGACCAAGTCTTCCAGATGCAAGTTTTCTTCGAGTTTCTGATTCTCATCTGCTTACAGCCTAGCTTTTAACCTCTCATTATACGACAAGATCGTCAATGAATGTTTCTGTTATGAGCCGAGGGATGCCTTTTAAAGCTCCACAAGGCCTTTTTTTTGCCTAGACAGTCATCCGGCAGTGTTATGCAAACTAAGGCTGATCAGTAGGCTTGGTCACATAATGCCTGTGAGGAATATGCTTGAGCTGGAGATCCAGTATACGATTGGTGAAGGCGTTTGCTTGGCTGTTCATGTCCCCCTAGAGCAAGGCATTCCATTCAGTTGCTTCAAGCTCTGAATGAAGGTATCCATTGTACCAGATCCAGTTACTTCGAGTAGATTCTTCACATCTATCAGTCGGGATAGCCAGTGTCGTAAAGACAGCCTAGTG
>WNGS01007732.1:27790-46365 GCA_020271785.1 Procambarus virginalis
TAACGTAACTAGTAAAGAGATTAATCAGCTGTCTAGTAGTACAGGGATTAATGGTATTCTCACTGAATGCTCGACGGTTAGAGTGTTTGTGTAATTTCCGCGTTAATAGTGACAGTTGTAAGAGTTATTAAATTAACGTAAATGTTATTTTGTTATTAACGTAAATCAAATTGTTATTGATTGTGATCGTCCGTGGGACGGAGTGTTAACGTAAGGATTAATTTGAGGAAGGTTTGCTGGAGTTGCCAGTGAACCCATTAGTCATTGATGTCATTGAAAGGCTACTGATTTGATTGCCATTGCAACCGCCATTGCAGGAGCAGCTGCACTGAGGCGTAGAACAGTAGGTGTACTGGAAACGTGTTTCAGAACCCACTGTGTCATTTGTTGTCAATTGGTGATTATAGATCAGTTAGTTCTTGTTTCTTGTTTGATTCCTCAGTGTTCACACTTATGTTCGAGTTAGTTCATTATGCAGTCCGAGGGGCTGGTGTCTAGCTGTCATTGATAGTGTCACAGGAAGGATTTCGAGTAACGACATTGACATTTCTTTTTGTTTGTAGTATTTAGTACTTTATTGAATAAACTAAGTTGTTATGTTTAACAATGTCTTTCCGTTACACCCACACCCACACATTATAATTGCTATGCAAGTGTACTGCCCACTCGGCTTTTTAAAATTGAGACTGATTCAGAGTTTTGGACCAAATATACGGCACCACGCAACAATAAATTATTGTTGTGAGAGCCCAGGACCTACTCGTTGATTCGCTTCGGCGAATGGCGAAGGTCGACGGCCTAGCGGAGGGGATTTCAATTTTCATTGGGGTCTTCAGCGTTTGCTCGCACCTAGTCAATTTTCATATATGGTCCCAAAGTGAGGAATGAGCTGCTTACATACACTGGTGTGTTAGCTAAGCAAGTCCTTCCTCAGGCGACCTAATTGAATATCACGACAGAATAAAGGTTAAAGAATAAAAAAAAATCTTAGAAATTTTCCGAGCCTCAATTCTATATCAATTTTATTTATTCCCACTTAATCAAGTCACAAACTCTCACACCAATTGATGTGTTTATCATGTTCATCTTGAAAATATGTTCTTCAAAATTTGCACAAATCTCGAAACTCGTATATTTTTAAGTTAAATGAGGTTATAAATACACACCAAAGGATGATGTCCTCAATGTGGTATGGAGTTTCCCAGTTCACTTTCTGATGGACATCCTAGACTTACTACTAATGGAACATAACTGTCTGCACATTAATTGTGAGTGACCTCAGTCAGTATCTCATACGAGATTTTTTATGGCTTCGTAGCAGTTTTCAACCTTGAGAATTTTTCAAACATTCCCACCCACATGTCAGGCTCGTCCCTCGACCCTGTCGTAACTGACTTCCTGTAAGCATATAGTTCACTGCAGACTTCTGGGATATGTTAGTTCTTCAGACGGCATTGTACTTGCCTTTCATATGAATCCTACAATCTGCTTGGTCCTATGTATGTATGTATTTTTTGCCTATACAAAATATTGCATCATCATCAAAATCCATACATTTATCACACATTACATTCCCAGGTTTTATGTTTAGGTGGAGAGGGGTTTGGTGCTGTCTTAGTGCCATCTTGGCCAAGAGTACAAATACAAATATTTATTCAGGTAAAGTACATACACAGATACAAAATGTTGATGGATTTATAGATAGAGCTAGTACATACAATGCCTAAAGTCACTATTACGCAATGCGTTTCGGGCAGAAAAAAAATTTAAGACTAAAACTTAATACTAATTGAGATTAAAGTATAAATGTGTTTTGAGAAAATATTTAAATAAGAAAAAAAGGGGGAGCATTGCAGAAAAAATATCAAAAATACAATTTGGACAACAAACAGCATTCTTTAAATAGTAGACATGGGTTTCATTTTGGGGTGAGGTAGGTCATATGGAGTTAATTGGTAGAACTTAGTTTTTATCTTAAACTCGTTGGGAGATGTACAGTCTTTAACATGATTGGGAAGGTCATTGCACATTCTGGGTACCTTGATTTCTAAAGCATTTCTAGTTTGATTAGGTCGTACTCATGGAATATCAAATAAGTATTTGTTTCTGGTGTGGTGCTCATGGGATCTGTTACAACCTCCTAAGAAGCTTTTAAGGTCAAGATTGACATTACAGTTCAGCGTTTTATATATATAAATTACACATGAGAGAATGTGCAGTGATTTAATATCGAACATACTGAGAGATTTGAGTAAGGGTACTGAGTGAAGTCTGGGGCCAGAGTTAGATATTGTCCTAATAGTAGATTTGTGTTGAGTAATTAGAGGACGTAAATGAATTTGGGTAGTAGAACCCCAAGCACAAATACCATAGTTGAGATAAGGATAGATGAGAGAGTAGTAGAGTGTCACCGGGGCAGGGCGAGGTACATAGTATCGGATCTTAGAATGAATGCCAACAGTTTTTGAAACTTTTTGATATCTTTAGAAGTGTCCCTGGAAATTCAGCTTGTGGTCAATGAGAATGCCAAGGAATTTGCCATTTACTTTGTTACAAACTTAGGTATTGTTTATCCTGATTTTTAATTGATTTGAAGATTTATTGCCAAACAAAATATAGAAAGTTTTGTCAATATCGAGGGTGAGTTTGTTGGCAGTTTGCCAGTGATGGACTTTATTTAGCTCAGTATAGGAAGGTCATTATTGTAGATGAGAATGAGGAGAGGGCCAAGAATGCTGCCCTGGGGAACACCAATCTTGATGGGTAGGGTGGGATAAATTGAATTATTCACAGAAACATACTGGAGTCTGTCAGTAAGGTAAGACTTAAGGTATTGCAGGGAGTGACCTCTGACTCCATAATGCTGTAATTTAAGAAGAAGGTTTTGGTGGCTGACAGTGTCAAAAGCCTTATGCCAAATAACCCAACAGGAAACTCATTTTTGTCAAGAGCTGCATGTGTCAAGTTAATCATACTAATAAGTGCATCGTTAAAGCTTTTTTTGGGTCTGAAACCATATTGACAAGAGCTAAGTATATTGAGTTTGGCAAGATAAGAGAAAAGCTGCTTGTAGATTAGTTTTTCAAATATTTTTGACAAGTTTGGCAGAATTGATATAGGTCTGAAGTTGTTGATATCAGTGTGATCACAATTACTTACACTTACATATTGTATTCCCACCGCCCCCAATTGTTTTTGTATTGTCAGTTTATTTTATTTATTAAAAACGCTTCATTCCCAAAAAGGGTTTTATATATATATATATATATATATATATATATATATATATATATATATATATATATATATATATATATATATATATATATATATATATATATATATATATATATATATATATATATATATATATATATATATATATATATATATATATATATATACATCTGGTTCCTGGACGATGGCACCCTGGCAGGGACACAGGAATCCCTGCTAGGAGATCTTCAGCTAGTGAAATCTAGGGGAGAGGAGTTAGGCCTTACACTAAATCCACCAAAGTGTGAAATCATCTCATCCAGCCAACTAATCATAGATGCAGTACGAATCTTATTGCCAGGAGCCCAAGTGATCGCTCCAACCGACAGTGTGCTGCTAGGGGCACCTCTGGGCTCGAACGCCATTGAGGTAGTCCTCGAAGAAAAGCTTAAAGACCTGAGGAGTATGGAGGCGCAAATAGGGGCTTTGGATGCTCACGATGCTTTGTACCTTCTTACAAGGTGCCTGGCCTTGCCCAGACTTACCTATTTCCTCAGGTGTGCTCCTTCCTTTGACAGCCCAAAATTAACGGAATACGACTCACTCCTAAAGACAATAACTATGAAAGTGTTAAACCTCTCCCTGCAAGATGACCAGTGGGACCAAGCAACGCTCCCAGTTAGACTCGGGGGTATAGGTATTCGCAAGGCGACACAGTTAGCATTGCCGGCATTCTTATCCTCGACCAGTGCTACAAGTGAATTAGTGAAGAAAATACTACCAGAATACCTAAGGAACTCCATTGGGATTCGTGATCCCAAATTTGTGGAAGGAGCTGGTCAGTGGGACACTCTTGCCAATTCACATACCCGACCAACTTTTCCAAACGACGGTAAGCAGGCCAAATGGGATAGACCCATAGTGGACAACATCGCTAAAGCATTGCTGGACGCAGCTTCTCAGAGGGACAGAGCGCGTCTCCTAGCTGTGCAAGGCCCCCATGCTGGGGACTTCCTGTTGGCAGTCCCTAATTCCGCCTTGGACTCCCGCCTGGACCATCGGGCCCTAAGTATTGGTGTTGCTCTGCGCCTTGCCGCCCCTATCTCCACCGAACACCGGTGTGTTTGCGGCCATGCTCGGGCAGACCAATACAGCAGCCATGGTCTCATCTGTCGTAAGACACAGGGAAAGATTGCCTGACACGAAGCAGTCAATGACATCATCAAGAGAAGTTTGGCTACAGCTGGGTGTCCAGCACAAAGGGAACCCCAGTTGTGCAGACCTGACAACAGCCAAAAACGCCCAGATGGAGTCACCCTGCAGCCATGGAGGGAAGGTAAACAGGTCGTATGGGATTACACCTGTGCATCTACATTGGCTGATACCTATTTACGTTACAGCTCAGCGGAGGGAGGTGGGGCAGCCACCTTCAGGGAGACCCAGAAAATCCACAAGTACAGAGACCTAGAACGATGTTACAGGTTCGTGCCAATAGGCTCTGAGACTCTGGGCACCTGGGGTAAATGTGCACTCAAGTTTTTAAAGGAGGTTGGTGAGGAACTCATTGGGAAAACTAGAGACCCACGAGCAGCCAGTTTCCTGTTCCAGCGCCTCGGTGTCGCAGTTCAGAGGGGAAATGGTGCTGTATCCTGGGTACGCACCCAACCTCCGAGGAGCTGGACAAGGTCTTCGAATGCTGATTGTTTAATTGGTATATATTTGTGTGTGTGTGTGTGTGTGTGTGTGTGTGTGTTCTCTGTAAACTGTAGCATTGCAATAAAATAAAACAAAACATACAAAAAAATAACAGGGGTGGTAGGAGCAGAAAAGAATAATGTATTCAGTGAGAATCCACAAGATCTTCACTGAATGCTCTTTGTTTTCTTCTTCGAGGATGTGGGTCCCTGCAATTGCACCAGAAGTGGTATATATATATATATATATATATATATATATATATATATATATATATATATATATATATATATATATATATATATATATATATATATATATATATGTATATGACAGTGTCAGACCACGGAGGAAAATTGAAACAGGAATTTCCTTAAGTACTTTCGTATATTAATACATCTTCAGAAGGAGTGAATGCTCTTCTGAAGATGTATTAATATACGAAAGTACTTAAGGAAATTCCTGTTCCAATTTTCCTCCGTGGTCTGACACTGTCACATTTTTAATCACGTGTTTATTTTCGTGATACACACACACACACACACACATATATATATATATATATATATATATATATATATATATATATATATATATATATATATATATATATATATATATATATATATATATATATATATACGGATTTCATCAAGAGTGAGAGCCTTGGGGACTGCATCACAGGTTACAGAGTGTACATATTCCTCGGCAACTTGCTGATGCTTGGTGATGGTGAAACTGTTGGCAGGATGTCGACTGATGTAATCAGCGGGATTGCCTGCACCTGGCTTGTATTTCACCGTAAAGTTGTATGGTTGCAGACGAAGAGCCCATCTCTCAATGCGAGCTGGTGGTTTGGACTTTGGATTATTGAAGATGGTCTCCAACGGTTTGTGGTCAGTGACTATCGTGGTAAAGGGTGCACCAAGCAGATACACATTGAAGTGTTCACAGCCCCATACAAGAGCAAGAGCTTCCTTCTCTGTCTGACTGTATCGTTGCTCAACATCTGTGAGAGAACGGCTGGCATAGGCAATTACTACTCTTGAATCTGGTTGACCAGGTTTGTGTTGGGCTAACACAGCACCTAAACCAACAGGACTAGCATCCACCGTTAACTCAGTGTCTATTGATGGATCAAAGTACGCAGCAGTCGCATTTTCTACTAGTGCATCTTTCACAGCATCAAATGCATTTTGCTCGATATCGCTCCAGTACCATGATGCATTTTTCTTCAGGAGCTCACGTAGAGGCTTCGTAATGGTAGCAAAATCTGGAATGAAGCGAGAACAGTAGTTTGCCATTCCCAGAAAACTATGTACTTCAGTGGATGTTGAAGGAGGTGCAGCATTCTTGATATCTGCAACTTTCTTAGGATCTGGAGATAGACCTTTGTCACTAAGTACATGTCCAAAGAATTCAATTTTATGTTTATTGAACTCACACTTTGCTCGGCTTAGCGTCAAATTCTTTTCTCGTAAGCGTTGCAATGTTGCACGAAGAGCTTTGTCGTGTTCAGCTTGGGTACGGCCATAAACAATGATGTCATCAGACATGTTGTCAGCATTAGGTATATCTTGCAATACCTGGCTGATGATGTGCTGGAATACTTCAGCAGCACTGTTAATACCAAAACTCAGGCGCTTGTACCTATACAGACCTCGATGTGTCGTAAACGTTGTGATGAATCGACTCTCATCATCAAGTTCAAGCTGATGATAGCCCTTGTTTAAATCTAACTTGCTGAATACAGTTGCACCATTCAAGCGGTATATCATATCATCTACAGTGGGTGTAGGATGGCGTTCACGCATTATTGCCTTGTTGGGAACACGCATGTCTACACAAATGCGTATCTCATCTGGATTCTTCGGCTTTGGTGGAGTGACAATTGGGCTTACCCATGGTGTTGGGCCTGTTACCGGTTCAATGATATCTAGTTCTATCAGCCTATCCAGTTCGGCATCGACTTTCTTGCGAGTATGGAATGGTTGTCGGCGATGTGGTTGGGCAACTGGAATTACATCTGGGTTGATATGCAGATGTACCTTGCTATCAGTATAACAACCTATGGATTTAAACCGATCAGAAAATTCAGCAACAATAGCATCAACATTGTTTGCAGATTCCACTGCTACAGCATTAGAAAGCTGAAGTAGCCCCAATTTGGTTGAAGTCTTGTAACTGAGTAAAGACTCCTTTGCATTCCTAACAACATGGAATGTAGTAATGAGCATTGCATTCTTTGACTTAATCTCTGCAGTGAAAGTTCCAATCACTGGTAAGGCTACCTTTGAAGCATAGGCAGTGGCTTTACCATTGTATTTTTCAAGCTTTGGTAACTGTTTTTTAAATTTCTCATAGTGGCACTCAGCAATGGTGTCAATGTTTGATCCAGTGTCAATAAGAATTTTGAGACAAATGCCAGCAATGTATACTATAGTCTCTGGGCTGTTTGGAAAATCATTCCATTCTGTGATTGATTGTACTCCATAAATATAATCACATTCACTGTCATCTGAGACTGGTTGTAATGAAATGTTGTCTTGTATATTATTAACATTCTTGATTTGAGGTGCAATATTGTGTTTGCCACCTCGACTCCTATGACTTGATCCTCGTACATTGCTTTTATTTATTGATTGTGGTTTCTTTAGTGCGGAACGACACATAGCACCAAAATGATTTAGTTTTCTACACTCATAGCACTTCTTACCTTGAGCAGGACAAACATTATCTTGGTGTGGGTAGTCTCCTCCACAATTGTAACATTTATTGTTGACAACCTCTGATGTGAGTCGTTGTGACTGCTTGAGTCTTGTTCCATGACTCCAGTTGTGATGGGGTTCTCGGCTCAATTTAATGTTAGGTTTGGCATGATATCTTCTACGATCATGGTGTACTCCCTGAACCTTACATACTTCTTGACTGTTAGTAACAGTGGCAGAACCGTTGTTGGCACTGCACTCCATGACACGAGCATCACGTGCAGCATCTTCCATTCGACGAGCCATATCCAGTATCTTGGTAAGAGAACTTTCATCATCAACAAGTTCTAGAGCTCTTCGACGGAGACGTGTAGATGTGCATGTTTCAATTATTTGCTGTTTGATTTCTTTGTCAACATCAGCAAACTCACAATGGGTTGCTAAACCCTGCAGACGTGTATGGTATTGATCAACAGTTTCATTAGAGAGTTGTTTCGCTCTCCTGAAATGCATAATTTCCATAGCAGTATTTTACCTTGGTTTGAAATGCTCAGTTAATTTGGCTTTGGCAGTGTCATAATCTTTGGCACCACCAGTGTCTTTCAGTGTGTCAAAGATATCACAAACTCTATCACCTGCATAATGAAGCAGAAAAGCACGCTTTCTTTCAGCACTTTTGATGTCAGAAACTATCAACAAATTTTCAAACCTTTTAAGCCATTTGACCCACCTCTGTGACAGGTTTGTCTGGTCACAGTCAGGATCAAATGCAGGAAACTGAGGTATATTTGCCATTTTTACTGAATAAATTTAAACTTATCACTTAAAATGTTCCTCAGAATATATAACACTTACTGCACTGTATATGTTATTCAAGAATTCACTGTAATTACTTTAATTTTGCAAAGCACACAAGCATTTTAATGCAAAAGTTCACAGTGCACAACACAGCAGCAACTGATTTCTTACCTAGCCCTTGTGTACATGTGTTGTTACTCCTACTCACAGCAGCACAGCAGTTGTTAGCAATTGGTACAGCAATTGTCAGCAGTTGGTACAGCAGTAGGCAGCAGTTGTCAGCAGTTGGCAGCAGTAGGCAGCAGTTGGTTCACAGCGTGAAGAATTTTGTAGCACGGAGCGTCGTTTCGTAACCAAAACATCAGGTTTTGTACACTGTATCAAAGCGTCGTTTCGTACACAGCGTCGGCAGATTCCTCTCACAGCAACACTCAGCATAGCTTGGGTAGCACACAGCATTGGCCAGCACACAGCAACGGCCAGCACACAGCAACGGCCAGCACACAGCAACGATCAGCACACAGCAACAGTCAGCACACAGCATGGGGTTGCATACAGCATCGGGTATGATGCTCACAGACAGCTTCTCCTTCCTCTGAGCGAGACAGCATGCTCCTTCCTTGTGTTTTGTTGAACAAAATACCTGCGTTCCCAGTTCATCCTCGTCGCCAGTGTGGTGTCTGTGTATAGCTGAGATACTCTTGGTAGTAAGGTTGAAGTAAAGTCATTCCTGGTTACTGACTTTAATACTTAACAGACGATTACATGATAGAGTAGCTCCCAAGCTTGGCAGGCGTCCTGTGTGCTGTTTACCTTCTCCCTCTAGTGGCGTCCAGCCGCCGCACATAGAAAACGGATGGTACCATTTTCTGTGAACATGACAGAGTCCTCAGTCCTAGTCTTTTTAACATCCTTATGGAAAACCTCGTTACCATGACATTTACAGAAGGGGTTAAATTGCTAAGCTATGCTGATGATATATCATTAGTCATTACAGGTCCTTCACTTTTAAATAAAGCACAAGGTACATTAGATAAAGTAACATCTGAATGCAGCGTTTTAGGGCTTAAAATATCTGCACAGAAGTCTAAGGCAATGAGACTAGGCGGCAACACTCCAGACAGGCACCTACGCATTCACGACATTAACCTTCAGTGGGTTACACAATATCAATATCTCGGAGTGTGGATAGATTCTAAAATGACATTCAACAAGCAAATTCAATATCTGAAGGAGAAAGCAAAATCACGACTAAATATAATGAGAGCAATCACAGTGCCCCGTCTAGGAATGGGACACAAAGTGTTAAGAATGTTTTATGTACACGCCGTTCGTTCCCTAGGTGATTATGCAGCGCCTGCCTTACTTACTCTTTCTCCTGGTCAGTGGGCAAACGTTGAGGGTTATTCAAAATGATGCATTGCAAATCGTAACAGGAGCTCCCAGATGGACTAAAATACTGAACCTAAGACTAGAAACCAAGCTAACGTCGATTGAAATAAGAGTAAAAGGGATTGCTGCGTGCATGCTGACCAAGATATTGACCAGACCTAGAATCAGTTCACTTAAAGATATAATCACTGGAGCACTAACTCTGGACAGAAGAGCCTCCAATAGCAACAGGTAGACCCATTGTGCGATAAATACCATCAATACATTCGATGTAACAAATACAATCATTGAGAGGGGTGTCGACGAAATACATGCAGACTTTGTTATACAAGCCGCTTGGGAATCTCCGCCAGCAGACTTTAAGTTTATGGTTCTTGAAGGAAAAACAGAACCAGACAAATCCTCATCTGCTACGTAACATTCCACAGATGCATATAGAAGCAAACTTGACATCCCACAGCTTTACTTACTTCACAGATGGATCAGTAGACCAGCAGGGACAAGAAACCGGAGCTGCAGTTAAAGCAGGAAACTGTAAATAGTTGGAGGCTCTCAAATGGGTGTTCTACTTTACAAACAGTGATGCTAGCCATTCAAAAGGCTTTGGAACATGCTCTTCCTGAACACTGACAACATGTTATCATATATACAGATTCGAGAACCGTCATTGAAACCTTGCAAGAAGAACACATATGTGATAACATCCATCTGATCACAATGGTCATATCATTAATGCAAGCACTCAAACGACAAGGTCGTCGGGTACTTATCAACTGGGTGCCAAGTCATGTGGGAATAATAGGAAATGACATTGCACACGAAGCTGCAAAACTTGCAACTAAGAGAAGAAATGTAGACATTTACATACCACAGAGTTTATCACAGATTAAGAAAGTAATTAGAAACAGAGCAATGCAAAAGATGTACAGTGACCACAACACAGCAGTTGCAACATTAGGATCTGCGGGTTGGTACAAGAATTCAACCAACTACGAACCACTTAGCTTTATGAAAGGGAGCAGTAGAACAACAGAAGTATACTTACATCACATCAGGTTTGGATACCCATGTGCATGGCAAATAGGCTTACAGGTTCTGGAAAATGAGAGGAAATGTCAACACTGGAGAAATGCCCGACATACCACTGGAACATTATCTAACACAGTGCAGAGTCACAAACCCATTAAGATTTCAACTTAGATTCAACAGAGCAGAAGAAGTTGTTAAACACATATGGTAAAACCTTACTGAAGCGACCATACGATTCATAAATACTCATACTCCGCTCAAGTAAAACAAAACAACACTTAGTGGGCCAGCCAGAGGCTTAGGGCCCGCACAGGAATATCCCTGCAAAAAAAAAATCTGTACCCACACGGACAGGATATAAATCTACACACTATAAGCACACACTTTTGTACACACTTGAAGACTAGGCATGTCTGATGTCAGGCTGTCGAGTCTTTCCCAGACTCGACCGCCTGGGAAAGCAACTCATCTTTGGGAAGGGAACCCCTGACTTCAAACCCCCGATGCGTTGCCGCCATACTCACTTTTGGGACGGGCTTCAGGAGTCAACCTCGAGAAACAATCAGGAGATGGAGTCCCATAAGGAAGTCCGTTGTTGACTTCAACCTAGTTCTATCAGCTCCTGTGACAGCGCTGGAACCAAGAGTATTGGCAGTATTTGCCTTTCCATTGGACAATTTCGAATCTTCGAGAGGGGAGGATCTGTTGCATAGGTAACAGCTTCTCCTCCATATCGACCGACCCTGGCTTTGCGTCCTAGAGAGAACACTTCAGCCTCGATAACCCGAGCACAACTTTATAGTCTCCCGAGACTGCAAGATACATGCAAAACATGGGTGAGATGAAGAGAAGGCACCAGGAATAGTATAGGTTACAAAGCTATTTCTTGATTCTGTTAACACAACAAGGTGAAGACTGCTAGGATGGTACACGCGTACATGGACAGATAATTTACATCAAAGTTGTGAGAAATGTTTAGGTGACCAAAAGACAATTATCTAGGCAACGCAGTGTCCCGGACTTACTAATGTTCCACAGACACATCCATATTGATTTGATCTTCAATTTCCTCTTTAGATTGTCTGAAAAAAAGTGATAATTTACTATATTCTTTCCAAATTAATATTCACATCATAATAATAGAAGTAACAAGAAAATACATTTATTACTTGAACAGTAAAAGAAAAACCCGGATAATAATGGGTGGAACTCTGGATTGCGAGGCCGCCGAGGACGCTCCCACAGCTGAGCTACGACGGCTTCTGCTTACTCTTTCATAAACACAGATCTTATCTTGCATAAACACCAAGAATCTAATAAGCAAAATGAAATCTAGTGTGTTGCTTGTTTTGTGTGGGTTAATGAGTTACCAAATTAATAGATAAGTAAATTGTATATGAATAATATTTGTTAAATTGCTTCTGTTCATGAACTTTGAAATGTGTTTGAATAAGTGAAAGTAACGTAAATGATATCTAAATATGTATGGTACAGGCATAATTAGCATATACACACAACCATCACTAAGAGTTACTCAGACATTCACATGAGCATACAAGTACATATTTGATGAGTTCTTCAATAGAAAGATATGAATTAAATCAGATTGTTGACCAAACCACACTAGAAAGTGAAGGGACGACGACGTTTCGATCCGTCCTCGACTATTCTCAAGTAGATTGTGATGAGGGAAGATTGAATGATGAAGATTAAGCCACCCAAAAGGTGGCACGGGCATGAATAGCCCGTAAGTGATGGCCCTCTTGAGCCATTACCAGTATCAATAGATGATACTGGAGATCTGTGGAGGTGCGACTGCACCCTGCATGACGGGAGATGTTTCCCGTAGAATGTGCTCAAGATTGATTGATATAGATTAAGCCACCGGGCATGAATAGCCCGTAAGTGGTACAATTTTTTGTTCAGTAATTCGTTTCAGTATTCTGAGGTTGCATTTAATCGTCAAGCTGTTATCGCGGGAAAGGATACTGCTTGACAGTTTTTATGAGGGTGTCCAGCAGGATGAGGGAAGGAGGCGAATGTAATAAATAGGCTAGAGAGAGAGAGGTGAGGAAAATGAATTCTTAGGAATAAAAAGTAAGGCAAAAGGTACGAAAGGTAAGTTGTAATAAAGGGGCATACTAATAGGAATATGAAAAGGGTCGTACGAGAAAACTAAGAGAAAACAAGGGAAAGAAAAAGAAAAAGAAAGAAAGAAAGATAAATTGAAGGGTAAGCTTAGGTTAGGTCACGTTTGTTAGAAATTTTAGAGCATCTGTCAAAGAGAAGAGTCAACAGCAACAAAGCCAGGATGCAAGTTCATGTTGGATATGTTGTGTATCAGAGCCGATTCAATAAGACGGCGTCTGTGTAGAATAGAGGCAGGAAAGATTATTTTGGAGGGAGACGAATCAATAGGATGATTAGAATCCCTAACATGACAGAGGAGAACATTGCTTGTGTCTGCAGACTTAACACATCTTTTGTATTCCTTAAGTCTGTCATTAAGTGTACGGCCAGTTTCGCCAAAGTATTGGAGAGGACAAGACGAACAGGAAATAGAGTAGACACCAACAGCATTAGAAGCAGGAGGAGCAGTGTGAACTAGATTGCTACGAAGTGTGTTGGTTTGTCGAAAGGCAAGCTTTATGTCAAGAGGACGAAAGGTATTAGTAAAAGTTTTAAGTTCAGATATGAAGGGAAGGCAGAGCCCAGTGCTACTAGTGTCGGAAGCAGGTTTAGGATGAAAGAAATTTCGTTTAGCTTGAGTAGGCACAGTTGATGAAAGGCAAAGGGTAACCGAGGTGAGAGAATGATTTGTAGATAAAGGCAATTTCAGAATCAAGAAACTGAGAGTCGCTGATGCGTAGAGCGCGGAGGAAGAGAGAGACAAGGACACTTTTCTTAACAGAAGGAGGATGTAGGAAAAGAAGTGAATGTACATGCTACTATGCATGGGTTTGCGGTTGACTGAGAAAGAGAACCCGGACACAGAGCTGTGAACGTGAACGTCAAGAAAAGGAAGGAGGGAATTAGATTCCCACTCAACTTTGAAATGGATAGAAGAAGCCAGATTGATAAGAGAGGAGAGGAAAGGCTGGAAAAGACTAAATTCATGAGGCCATAAAGCAAAAATGTTATCAACATAGCGAAGCCAGAGAGAGGGACGAGTATCAATAGAAGGGAGAAGAACAGTCTCGAAGTATTCCATGTAGAAATTGGCAAAAACAAGGGAGAGAGGGGAACCCATAGCGACACCAAAAGTTTGAGTGTAATATTTACCGTTGAAAGAGAAAGAGTTAAGAGTCAACACAGAGTTTAATGAGTTCGAGGAAAACGTCAGTGGGAAGCGGGAGAGGAAGAAGGCCCTCAGTCGCCTTCTGTCTAAGGAAAGAGTGAACGTCATCGAGGGGAACGTTAGTGAACAGAGAGTCGACATCAAGACAAAGCATCCTACAGAGGGCTGCAGGCGCAGTCTTTCTATGAAGTCTTTAGAGTGACGAAGGTGAGCAGGAGAAAAAGTGCCAAGGTAAGGCGTCAGAGTTTAGTGAGCCAGGAGGCAAGAGGATAGCTGACAGAGCCCGTGAAGAAATGATAGGACGAAGAGGAACACCAGGTTAATGAGTCTTAGGAAGACTATAGAAATAAGGAAGACAAGGGCAGATGACACGGAACGTTTAATGAGATCGAAGTCAGGAGGACAAAGACTAGAGGAGCTGTCTTAGTTTGCGGTTAAAGGACGTTTTAAGGCGATCGAAAGGGTTAGATGTCAGAGAGGCATATGTGCGGGAGTCAGAGGGCAAGACACCTTTCTGGAGGTAGTTCTCACGGTCAAGGACAACCACCGAATTGCCTTTGTTGGAAAGAAGGATAAGAATAGAGTTGTTAGATTTCAGGGAGGCAAGGGCAAGCGGGAAGCGACGAGGAAGGTGGTGATTTTAGAAAACAAGCTGTCAAGAACGGGGATAAGGGCCCCTCTAAAGGCAGACAGGTCCGAAAGAGTACTAGAGTTAGAATTGACAAACTTGTCAAAGGAACTAATGAGGTCAAAGCCACAGCGCGGGCCAGAGGAAGCAGCAAAAAAAAAAAATACCCATTGCAAGAAGTTCTTGCTGGTGCTTTGAAAGAGGGGAAGATGAAAGGTTGGTAAACACAGTCAGAGGGAGTATTTAGCCCAAGGACTGTTGGAAATCAGGCGTTGAGGTTGTTGTGTATTGTGGAGGAGTGGTGGGATCCTGTTACCCATGGTAACAAGATCTGGACCTGTACAGCAAAAGGTTAGTTAACTCCCTTAGTCAGGATTAGTAGAGTTCATATATTTCCTGTAGAGGCAATGGTGTGTATTTACTGATGTGCAAGACTTAGGGAGCACAGTTTGCCTTGCTCTGGGGTTTTTCAACTTCCTATACCCCAGAGTAATATCCATGCTTCCACCAGTTGTTGTTGTCTGTCCTCCAACCCATCCTCCGAATTGACAGTACGTTTTAATACTAAGTGTAATAAGTGCATTTTCTGACTGTTATACATAGTACATAATTGCACTTATGGGGCTGTTACATTTACCCATCTCCCTCCCCCGATTTAAATCCTCGTTGTCTGCTAGGACACTTAAAATTTTAAGATGAAATTTTAAAGCTCAGTTGATATGAAACAAGTTTTAAATATTAGGATTTTCTTTTTCACTTTTATTAAACAATAGAGATTTTGTACAAAACTTGAAAATATCTTGAGTTACTTTACAATTTATTGAAATATTTTAGTTTTGTTTTACTTCTTTTATAAAACTGTAATATCAATATAGCTATAGGTTAAGTAGTAGTTATAATTAAGATGCAATAAAATTTTATCTTCGCAAACTAAGATGGTTAGGGTTAGGTCGTGGTTTCTATATCAGCTTTTTAGATAAACTCAAATATTCACAATATATTTGACAGTACGACTTATACTTAGTGTAAATAAGTACAATTCTTAACTGTTATGCATAGTACATAATTGCACTTATGGGGCTCTGTACATTTACCTCCCCATTTTGGAGGACAGGCTGCTTTCTCAGGTCTGATGGTACACCAGTTCCAGCCTGACTTTCACACGTGAACCAAGGATCGAAATCAGCAGGTGGGGTGACCCATCTGTCTGATAAGATCGGGGTCTGAGGCACGTTACATAAAGCCCTCTCCCTTGTACCCAGTAACTCATCAATTGGCTATCCGGAAGTGGTGACTGTACTCCAACCACCCAGCCGCGCCTCATGTCACTAACGAGGTTGTTTCGACCCAGTGTGCTGTCTTCACGGAATAGAGTCCAGAGTCAACATCCTCTCACAGTGGATGAGAGTGAGCAGGCTGTCTCAAGGTCACCAACCAAGTCCACAAGACGCATAGTCAAGGTTGTAGGAAAACCGGAAGTGGAGTTAGAGTGGTCTATGAGGAAGTACGCCAATATAGACGACTTGTCAGCCCTCTCAAAACCTGTGGTTTACGTCGTCTGTGGAAACCAAGATGCAACACAGTGGTCCCGGGTATGAACAACACTACCTACAGAGTGCCGCTGAATCGCCAAATGAGATATTACCCTGTACCTCGGCCCAAGCTTAGCTGCACGAGGGGTTGCACAGAATGTGTACCGGTCCAACAGTACCAGGATAACAAGTAAACGCCGGGAGATGACGCCGCCCAGGAGCTGAGGTAGGGCCCACCTGCCCTGTGACCATGCCAACCTCTTCAACGCCACTCTAAACTCTCTCCAAACGTGAGACCTCGTGACACGACGAAGCTCTGTTTCTACTGTGACAGCTATAGTTAACAACAATCCATCATGATTGCTTGGGAGCGTTGAGTAGAGGTGAAACCCTGGTTCCTGCTAATGGGCTGAGCCGACAGCCAGCCAGCTGTCAGCTGTCACTCAGCGCTCCGCCAAGCGCAGGAAGTAGAGACCCTGTACTTTCTGTGGTTTGGCAGAGGCCGGAAATGGATCTTTAAGATGACCAGGAACTTCAAATACAGGTGGTAGCAACCGGAATCTACAGCTCAATGAATGTCAGCAATATATAACTCTAGAGAAAGATTAATAGAAAAAGTTACAGAAAATAAGTTACATGAACTTTTTTTGTTACTCCGAACAATTAAACTCTTGTTTTTCCATCTTGTAGTAAGACCATCCTAATATCTAGGAACGTGACTGGAATAGAATTAAATGTGGAAATCTGGAAATATTTAAATGTGGATATCTAGAAGTATTTAAATGTGGATTTCTAAAGTATTTAAATGTGGCAAACTAGAATTATTTGTGGATAATAGATAAACATATCTGGAAATTAAACATCTAGAAAATTGTTCCTAGAAAATCACTCTCTCTCTATCTAAGCTTGGTATTATTGAACTGATTGGGAACCAGTTCATCCAGTAGGTTCTCTAGAAATGTGGATCAGTTGTGGAACACTATTTAGAATTTTGCTACATTCTAGACAATGGATTTAGTTTGATTTGACTCCTAATATCCCAGAGTTGAGAACTCTGGGATATTAGGAGTTTAGAGACTTATCCAGTGGATTTGCGTGAGGTTAAGAGACGTGTCTGTGGGCATTGATTTTTTTAATAAAAATAACATTTGGGGTCTTTTCTTTAGATTTTAAGGAACCGGGTACGTGCTGTGGTGGATACTTCCCACAGGTTTGGAGTGGAACACTAGGACCTTGTGAGTGAGTGATCCTTTAGTTTTTTTTTTTTTAATTTTTACGATATTAATTGTTAAGTTTTAATGTGATTTTTGATGTGTTTGATTTTGATTCCAGGAGGAATACTTTGATAGCTGAGGGCTATTCAATAATTTAGCTAGTTGTTAGCTGATAGTTATGGATTTTTACATTTTATTTTTCGTTATATCAGGGCAGGTATAAGATTGTTCTACTAGGTCAGTTGGAAGGGAAGCGGGGCTGCATCCATCTCGGACAGTGGGGATCATAGGGATGGTCTTTCGTCTTCATATATTTTTATGTATCATTGTTGATTCTTTAATGTTGTTATGTGTTCATGCATTTTGGGGTGTCATTAATGTGGATTGGTGATTGTAAGGAATTAGTTAGGATTAGATAATTTCTTTTGTTTTTTTGAGGCATTGGGTGAAAATATTGCTTGGTTCAAATGTTTATGTTTGGGTTAATGGTTATAGTAGGTGCAGGATACGAAATTCGTGCTTTAATCACCAGCAATGACCTGGAAACTCTTCTAATAATAATAAATAATAAATAAATGTTTATTTAGGTAGTGTACATACATACAAGAGATTTTACAAAGATTGATGGATTTATAGATAGAGCTAGTACATACAATGCCTAAAGCCACTATTACGCAAAGCGTTTCGGGCATGAAAAACATTAATGACTAAAGCTTAATACTAATTGAATATAAAGAATAAAATGTGTTGAGAACAAGTAAAAATTAGAGATAAAAAAGGGGGGAACATGACTGAAAAAGCAGCACAAATACAATTAGGTCGACAAACAGCGTTGTTTTAAAAACAACAGACATGGATTGACAATAGAGGGGTAAGGTAGGTTACAGGGAATTTATTAGGTAGTGCTTCGTTTTTATCTTAAACTGGTTGAGAGGTACAGTCTTTAACATGGCTGGGAAGGTCATTCCACATTCTGGGTCCCTTGATTTGTAGAGCATTTCTAGTTTGATTAAGTCATACTCTTGGAATATCAAAACTGTATTTATTTCTGGTGTGGTGCTCATG
>WNGS01007732.1:47365-57819 GCA_020271785.1 Procambarus virginalis
TGCTATATAAAATAATTAGACGAGCCAAAACTAAATACTACGAGATAAATTTACCCAAATACAGAGCAACATAAACAAACTTGGAGCACAATTTCACAAATATTGGGATCAAAGAGATTTTAAATAACAAACCAACACTCCGGTCAATGACGATGGTCAGCTTTCAGCCTCTGATTTTGCTATGAGTTCAATAGGTTCTTCTCTTCCATTGGGCCATCCCTTGCCAACGATATTCCATCTTCCAGTACTGATGTTAAGGACTAACTTACAGGCCACTATCCACAGTCACTGTACCTAAAGCTACTAATTCAATGACGTCAATGAAATAATCCTTTCCCTTAAAACCAAGTCTAGTGCCCTTGAGGGAGATACCAACTTTAATTTCAAAAAAGCCTCCAGATCTTTAGGCCCTGCTATTGTATTGCTCTTCAACAAGTCACTTGAACTCAAACCTTTCCAGATATTCTAAAAAAAACGAGAGTAACCCCTGTCCACAAGTGGTGATCTCACAGATGTTACCAACTACAGACCCATATCAATCCTGCCTAACTTGTCAAAAATATTTGAAAACTATCTACAAGCAGCTTTACTCTTATCTAGCCAAAACACATATACTTAGCTTGGTCAATATGGCTTCAGACCCAAAAAAAGCACTAACGATGCACTTATTAATTGATTAACTTGATTCATGCAGCTCTTGATAAAAATGAGTTCCCTGTTGGGTTATTTGTGGATCTGCGTAAGGCTTTTGACACTGTCAACCACCAGAACCTTCTTCTTAAATACATCATTATGGAGTCAGAGGACAATCCCTGCAATACCTTAAATCTTACCTTATGACAGACTCCAGTATGTTTCTATGAACAAATCAATTTTCTCCCACCCGACCCATCAACATTGGTGTTCCTCAGGGCAGCATACTTGGCCTCTCCTCTTTCTCATCTACATTAATGACCTTCCAAATGCCTCTCAACACCTCAAACCAATTCTATTTGCTGACGACACAACCTTCATTTTCTCCAGTCCTGACCCCTTGCTCTAAATGCCACAGTAAATACTGAGCTAAAAAAGTCCATCTTTGGCTAACTGCCACAAACTCACCCGAACATTGACAAAACTTTCTATATTCAGTTTGGCAATAAATCCTCTAATTAATAAATCTCAAATAAACAATACCCAAATTTGTAACAAATAGATAGCAATTCCTTGGCGTTCTCATGACCACAAGCGAATTTCCAGGGACACATTCTAAATATAACAAAAAAGTTTCAAAAACTGTGGCATTCTTCTAAGATACAGATATTATATACCCGCCATACCCTGGTGACTCTCTATTGCTCCCTCATCTATCCATATCTCAACTATGGTATTTGTGCTTGGGGTTCTACTACACAAAATCATTTACGTCCTCTAATTACCAACACAAAGCTGCTATTAGGACAATATCCAACTCTGGCCCCAGAATCACTCGGTACCCCCTACTCAAATCTCTGAATTTTAGATATATAAGTCACTGCCATTCTTTCATGTGTATATACATATATAAAACGCTGAAACTGTAAGTCAGTCCTGACCTCAAAATCTTCATTGAAGGTTGTAACAGAACGCATGAGCACACACCGAAATAAATACAGTTTGATATTCCAAGGTATGACTTAATCAAACTAGAAATGCTCTACAATCAAGGGACCCAGAATGTGGATGGACCTTCCCAGCCATGTTAAAGACTGTACCTCTCAACCAGTTTAAGATAAAAACGAAGCACTACCTAATAAATTCCCTGTAACTACCTTACCCCTCTATTGTCAATCCATGTCTGTTGTTTTTTAAAACAACGCTGTTTGTCGACCTAATTGTATTTGTGCTGCTTTTTCAGTCATGTTCCCCCCTTTTTTTATCTCTAATTTTTACTTGTTCTCAACACATTTTATTCTTTATATTCAATTAGTATTAAGCTTTAGTCATTAATGTTTTTCATGCCCGAAACGCTGCGTATAGTGGCTTTAGGCATTGTATGTACTAGCTCTATCTATAAATCCATCAATCTTTGTAAAATCTCTTGTATGTATGTACACTACCTAAATAAACATTTATTTATATTTATTATTATTAGAAGAGTTTTCCAGGTCATTGCTGGTGATTAAAGCACGAATTTCGTATCCTGCACCTACTATAACCATGAACCCAAACATAAACATTTGAACCAAGCATATTTTCAACCAATGCCTCAAAAAACAAAAGAAATTATCTAATCCTAACTAATTCCTTACAATCACCAATCCACATTAATGACACCCCAAAATGCATGAACACATAACAACATAAAGAATCAACAATGATACATAAAATATATGACGACGAAAGACCATCCCTATGATCCCACTGTCCGAGATGGATGCAGCCCCGCTTCCCTTCCAACTGACCTAGTAGAACAATTTATACCTGCCCTGATATAACGAAAATAAAATGTAAAAATCCATAACTATCAGCTAACAACTAGCTAAATTATGAATAGCCCTAGCTATCAAAGTATTCCTCCTGGAATCAAAATCAAACACATCAAAATCACATTAAAACTTAACAATTAATATCGTAAAATTAAAAAAAAAAAAAACTAAAGGATCACTCACTCACAGGTCCTAGTGTTCCACTCCAAACCTGTGGGAAGTCTCCACACAGCACGTACCGGGTTCCTTAAAATCTAAAGAAAGACCCAAATGTTATTTTTATTAAAAAAATCAATGCCCACAGACACGTCTCTTAACCCACGCAAATCCACTGGATAAGTCTCTAAACTCCTAATATCCCAGAGTCTCAACTCTGGGATATTAGGAGTCAAATCAACTAAATCCATTGTCTAGAATGTAGCAAAATTCTAAATGTGTTCCACAACTGATCCACATTTCTAGAGAACCTACTGGATGAACTGGTTCCCAATCAGTTCAATAATACCAAGCTTAGATAGAGAGAGAGTGATTTTCTAGGAACAATTTTCTAGATGTTAATTTCCAGATATGTTTATCTATTATCCACAAATAATTCTAGTTTGCCACATTTAAATACTTTAGAAATCCACATTTAAATACTTCTAGATATCCACATTTAAATATTTCAGATTTCCACATTTAATTCTATTCCAGTCACGTTCCTAGATTTAGGATGGTCTTACTACAAGATGGAAAAACAAGAGTTTAATTGTTCGGAGTAACAAAAAAAAGTTCATGTAACTTATTTCTGTAACTTTTTTATTAATCTTTCTCTAGAGTTATATATTGCTGACATTCATTGAGCTGTAGATTCCGGTTGCTACCACCTGTAATTTGAAGTTCCTGGTCATCTTAAAGATCCATTTCCGGCCTCTGCCAAACCACAGAAGTACAGGGTCTCTACTTCCTGCGCTTGGCGGAGCGCTGAGTGACAGCTGACAGCTGGCTGGCTGTCGGCTCAGCCCATTAGCAGGAACCAGGGTTCACCTCTACTCAACGCTCCCAAGCAATCATGATGGATTGTTGTTAACTATGGCTGTCACAGTAGAAACAGAGCTTCGTCGTGTCACGAGGTCTCACGTTTGGAGAGAGTTTAGAGTGGCGTTGAAGAGGTTGGCATGGTCACAGGGCAGGTGGGCCCTACCTCAGCTCCTGGGCGGCGTCATCTCCCGGCGTTACTTGTTATCCTGGTACTGTTGGACCGGTACACATTCTGTGCAACCCTCGTGCAGCTAAGCTTGGGCCGAGGTACAGGGTAATATCTCATTTGGCGATTCAGCGGCACCTGTAGGTAGTGTTGTTCATACCCGGGACCACTGTGTTGCATCTTGGTTTCCACAGACGACGTAAACCACAGGTTTTGAGAGGGCTGACAAGTCGTCTATATTGGCGTACTTCCTCATAGACCACTCTAACTCCACTTCCGGTTTTCTACAACCTTGACTATGCGTCTTGTGGACTTGGTTGGTGACCTTGAGACAGCCTGCTCACTCTCATCCACTGTGAGAGGATGTTGACTCTGGACTCTATTCCGTGAAGACAGCACACTGGGTCGAAACAACCTCGTTAGTGACATGAGGCGCGGCTGGGTGGTTGGAGTACAGTCACCACTTCCGGATAGCCAAATTGATGAGTTACTGGGTACAAGGGAGAGGGCTTTATGTAACGTGCCTCAGACCCCGATCTTATCAGACAGATGGGTCCCCCACCTGCTGATTTCGATCCTTGGTTCACGTGTGAAGTCAGGCTGGAACTGGTGTACCATCAGACCTGAGGAAAGCACCTGTCCTCCAAAATGGGGAGGTAAATGTACAGAGCCCCATAAGTGCAATTATGTACTATGCATAACAGTTAAGAATTGTACTTATTACACTAAGTATTAAGTCGTACTGTCAAATATATTGTGAATATTTGAGTTTATCTAAAAAGCTGAATAGAAAACCACGACCTAACCTAACCATCTTAGTTTGCGAAGATAAGAATTTTATTGCATCTTAATTATAACTACTACTTAACCTATAGCTATATTGATATTACAGTTTTATAAAAGAAGTAAAACAAAACTAAAATATTTCAATAAATTGTAAAGTAACTCAAGATATTTTCAAGTTTTGTACAAAATCTCTATTGTTTAATAAAAGTGAAAAAGAAAATCCTAATATTTAAAACTTGTTCATATCAACTGAGCTTTTAAAATTTCATCTTAAAATTTTAAGTGTCCTAGCAGACAACGAGGAGATTTAAATCGGGGGAGGGAGATGGGTAAATGTAACAGCCCCATAAGTGCAATTATGTACTATGTATAACAGTCAGAAAATGCACTTATTACACTTAGTATTAAAACGTACTGTCAATTCGGAGGATGGGTGGAGAAAGACAGACAACAACAACTGGTGGAAGCAGGATATACTCTGGGGTATAGGAAGTTGAAAAACCCCCCGAGCAAGGCAAACTGTGCTCCCTAAGTCTTGCACATCAGTAAATACACACCATTGCCTCTACAGGAAATATATGAACTCTACTAATCCTGACTAAGGGAGTTAACTAACCTTTTGCTGTACAGGTCAGATCTTGTTACCATGGGGTAACAGGATCCCACCACTCCTCCACCAATACACAACAACCTCAACGCCTGATTTCCAACAGTCCTTGGGCTAAATACTCCCTCTGACTGTGTTACCAACCTTTCATCTTCCCCTCTTTCAAAGCACCAGCAAGAACTTCTTGCAATGGGTATTTTTTTTTTTTGCTGCTTCCTCTGGCCCGCGCTGTGGCTTTGACCTCATTAGTTCCTTTGACAAGTTTGTCAATTCTAACTCTAGTACTCTTTGGACCTGTCTGCCTTTAGAGGGGCCCTTATCCCGTTCTTGACAGCTTGTTTTCTAAAAATCACCACCTTCCTCGTCGCTTCCCGCTTGCCCTTGCCTCCCTGAAATCTAACAACTCTATTCTTATCCTTTTTCCAACAAAGGCAATTCGGTGGTTGTCCTTGACCGTGAGAACTACCTCCAGAAAGGTGTCTTGCCCTCTGACTCCCGCACATATGCCTCTCTGACATCTAACCCTTTCGATCGCCTTAAAACGTCCTTTAACCGCAAACTAAGACAGCTCTAGTCTTTGTCCTCCTGACTTCGATCTCATTAAACGTTTCCGTGTCATCTGCCCTTGTCTTCCTTATTTCTATAGTCTTCCTAAGACTCATTAACCTGGTGTTCCTCTTCGTCCTATCAATTTCTTCACGGGCTCTGTCAGCTATCCTCTTGCCTCCTGGCTCACTAAACTCTGACGCCTTACCTTGGCACTTTTTTCCTGCTCACCTTCGTCACTCTAAAGACTTCATAGAAAGACTGCGCCTGCAGCCCTCCTGTAGGATGCTTTGTCTTGATGTCGACTCTCTGTTCACTAACGTTCCCCTCGATGACGTTCACTCTTTCCTTAGACAGAAGGCGACTGAGGGCCTTCTTCCTCTCCCGCTTCCCCTGACGTTTTCCTCGAACTCATTAAACTCTGTGTTGACTCTTAACTCTTTCTCTTTCAACGGTAAATATTACACTCAACTTTTGGTGTCGCTATGGTTCCCCTCTCTCCCTGTTTTTGCCAATTCTACATGGAATACTTCGAGACTGTTCTTCTCCCTTCTATGATACTCGTCCCTCTCTCTGGCTTCGCTATGTTGATAACATTTTTGCTTTATGGCCTCATGAATTTAGTCTTTTCCAGCCTTTCCTCTCCTCTCTTATCAATCTGGCTTCTTCTATCCATTTCAAAGTTGAGTGGGAATCTAATTCCCTCCTTCCTTTTCTTGACGTTCACGTTCACAGCTCTGTGTCCGGGTTCTCTTTCTCAGTCAACCGCAAACCCATGCTAGTAGCATGTACATTCACTTCTTTTCCTACATCCTCCTTCTGTTAAGAAAAGTGTCCTTGTCTCTCTCTTCCTCCGCGCTCTACGCATCAGCGACTCTCATTTCTTGATTCTGAAATTGCCTTTATCTACAATCATTCTCTCACCTCGGTTACCCTTTGCCTTTCATCAACTGTGCCTACTCAAGCTAAACGAAATTTCTTTCATCCTAAACCTGCTTCCGACACTAGGTAGCACTGGGCTCTGCCTTCCCTTCATATCTGAACTTAAAACTTTTACTAATACCTTTCGTCCTCTTGACATAAAGCTTGCCTTTCGACAACCCACACACTTCGTAGCAATCTAGTTCACATGCTCCTCCTGCTTCTAATGCTGTTGGTGTCTACTCTATTTCCTGTTCGTCTTGTCCTCTCCAATACTTTGGCGAAACTGGCCGTACACTTAATGACAGACTTAAGGAATACAAAAGATGTGTTAAGTCTGCAGACACAAGCAATGTTCTCCTCTGTCATGTTAGGGATTCTAATCATCCTATTGATTCGTCTCCCTCCAAATAATCTTTCCTGCCTCTATCTACACAGACGCCGTCTTATTGAATCGGCTCTGATACACACATATCCAACATGAACTTGCATCCTGGCTTTGTTGCTGTTGACTCTTCTCTTTGACAGATGCTCTAAAATTTCTAACAAACGTGACCTAACCTAAGCTTACCCTTCAATTTATCTTTCTTTCTTTCTTTTTCTTTTTCTTTCCCTTGTTTTCTCTTAGTTTTCTCGTACGACCCTTTTCATATTCCTATTAGTATGCCCCTTTATTACAACTTACTTTCGTACCTTTTGCCTTACTTTTTATTCCTAAGAATCATTTTCTCACCTCTCTCTCTCTAGCCTATTTATTACATTCGCCTCCTTCCCTCATCTGCTGGACACCCTCATAAAAACTGTCAAGCAGTATCCTTTCCCGCGATAACAGCTTGACGATTAAATGCAACCTCAGAATACTGAAACGAATTACTGAACAAAATTGTACCACTTAGGGCTATTCATGCCCGGTGGCTTAATCTATATCAATCAATCTTGAGCACATTCTACGGGAACATCTCCCGTCATGCAGGGTGCAGTCGCACCTCCACAGATCTCCAGTATCATCTATTGATACTGGTAAGGCTCAAGAGGGCCATCACTTACGGGCTATTCATGCCCGTGCCACCTTTTGGGTGGCTTAATCTTCATCATTCAATCTTCCCTCATCACAATCTACTTGAGAATAGTCGAGGACGGATCGAAACGTCGTCGTCCCTTCACTTTCTAGTGTGGTTTGGTCAACAATCTGATTAATTCATATCTTTCTATTGAAGAACTCATCAAATATGTACTGTATGCTCATGTGAATGTCTGAGTAACTCTTAGTGATGGTTGTGTATATGCTAATTATGCCTGTACCATACATATTAGATATCATTTACGTTACTTTCACTTATTCAAACAATTTCAAAGTTCATGAACAGAAGCAATTAACAAATATTATTCATATACAATTTACTTATCTATTAATTTGGTAACTCATTAACCCACACAAACAAGCAACACACTAGATTTCATTTTGCTTATTAGATTCTTGGTGTTTATGCAAGATAAGATCTGTGTTTATGAAAGAGTAAGCAGAAGCCGTCGTAGCTCAGCTGTGGGAGCGTCCTCGGCGGCCTCGCAATCCAGAGTTCCACCCATTATTATCCGGGTTTTTCTTTTACTGTTCAAGTAATAAATGTATTTTCTTGTTACTTCTATTATTATGATGTGAATATTAATTGGAAAGAATATAGTAAATTATCATTTTTTCAGACAATCTAAAGAGGAAATTGAAGATCAAATCAATATGGATGTGTCTGTGGAACATTAGTAAGTCCGGGACACTGCGTTGCCTAGATAATTGTCTTTTGGTCACTAAACATTTCTCACAACTTTGATGTAATTATCTGTCCATGTACGCGTGTACCATCCTAGCAGTCTTCACCTTGTTGTGTTAACAGAATCAAGAAATAGCTTTGTAACCTATACTATTCCTGGTGCCTTCTCTTCATCTCACCCATGTTTTGCATGTATCTTGCAGTCTCGGGAGACTATAAAGTTGTGCTCGGGTTATCGAGGCTGAAGTGTTCTCTCTAGGACGCAAAGCCAGGGTCGGTCGATATGGAGGAGAAGCTGTTACCTATGCAACAGATCCTCCCCTCTCGAAGATTCGAAATTGTCCATGGAAAGGCAATACTGCCAATACTCTGGTTCCAGCGCTGTCACAGGAGCTGATAGAACTAGGTTGAAGTCAACAACGGACTTCCTTATGGACTCCATCTCCTGATTGTTTCTCGAGGTTGACTCCTGAAGCCCGTCCCAAAAGTGAGTATGGCGGCAACGCATCGGGGGTTTGAAGTCAGGGGTTCCCTTCCCAAAGATGAGTTGCTTTCCCAGGCGGTCGAGTCTGGGAAAGACTCGACAGCCTGACATCAGACATGCCTAGTCTTCAAGTGTGTACAAAAGTGTGTGCTTATAGTGTGTAGATTTATATCCTGTCCGTGTGGGTACAGATTTTTTTTTTGCAGGGATATTCCTGTGCGGGCCCTAAGCCTCTGGCTGGCCCACTAAGTGTTGTTTTGTTTTACTTGAGCGGAGTATGAGTATTTATGAATCGTATGGTCGCTTCAGTAAGGTTTTACCATATGTGTTTAACAACTTCTTCTGCTCTGTTGAATCTAAGTTGAAATCTTAATGGGTTTGTGACTCTGCACTGTGTTAGATAATGTTCCAGTGGTATGTCGGGCATTTCTCCAGTGTGACATTTCCTCTCATTTTCCAGAACCTGTAAGCCTATTTGCCATGCACATGGGTATCCAACCTGATGTGATGTAAGTATACTTCTGTTGTTCTACTGCTCCCTTTCATAAAGCTAAGTGGTTCGTAGTTGGTTGAATTCTTGTACCAACCCGCAGATAATGTTGCAACTGCTGTGTTGTGGGTCACTGTACATCTTTTGCATTGCTCTGTTTCAAACTTTTCTTAATCTGATAAACTCTGTGGTATGTAAATGTCTACATTTCTCTCTTAGTTGCAAGTTTTGCAGCTTCGTGTGCAATGTCATTTCCTATTATTCCCACATGACTTGGCACCCAGTTGATAAGTACCCGACGACCTTGTCGTTTGAGTGCTTGCATTAATGATATGACATTGTGATCAGGGATGTTATCACATATGTGTTTCTTCTTGCAAGGTTTCAATGACGGTTCTCGAATCTGTATATATGATAACATGTTGTCAGTGTTCAGGAAGAGCATGTTCCAAAGCCTTTTGAATGGCTAGCATCACTGTTTGTAAAGTAGAAAACCCCTTGAGAGCCTCCAACTATTTACAGTTTCCTGCTTTAACTGCAGCTCCGGTTTCTTGTCCCTGCTGGTCTACTGATCCATCTGTGAAGTAAGAAGCTGTGGGATGTCAAGTTTGCTTCTATATGCATCTGTGGAATGTTACGTAGCAGATGAGGATTGTCTGGTTCTGTTTTTCCTTCAAGAACCATAAACTTAAAGTCTGCTGGCGGAGATTCCCAAGCGGCTTGTATAACAAAGTCTGCATGTATTTCGTCGACACCCTCTCAATGATTGTATTTGTTACATCGAATGTATTGATGGTATTTATCGCACAATGGGCTACCTGTGCTATTGGAGGCTCTTCTGTCCAGAGTTAGTGCTCCAGTGATTATATCTTTAAGTGAACTGATTCTAGGTCTGGTCAAATCTTGGTCAGCATGCACGCAGCAATCCCTTTTACTCTTATTTCAATCGACGTTAGCTTGGTTTCTAGTCTTAGGTTCAGTATTTAGTCCATCTGGGAGCTCCTGTTACGATTTGCAATGCATCATTTTGAATAACCTCAACGTTTGCCCACTGACCAGGAGAAAGAGTAAGTAAGGCAGGCGCTGCATAATCACCTAGGGAACGAACGGCGTGTAAATAAAACATTCTTAACACTTTGTGTCCCATTCTAGACGGGGCACTGTGATTGCTTCATTATATTTAGTCGTGATTTGCTTTCTCCTTCAGATATTGAATTTGCT
>WNGS01007732.1:74711-116160 GCA_020271785.1 Procambarus virginalis
ATATATATATATATATATAAAACCCTTTTTGGGAATGAAGCGTTTTTAATAAATAAAATAAACTGACAATACAAAAACAATTGGGGGCGGTGGGAATACAATATGTAAGTGTAAGTAATAGTGATCACACTGATATCAACAACTTCAGACCTATATCAATTCTGCCAAACTTGTCAAAAATATTTGAAAAACTAATCTACAAGCAGCTTTTCTCTTATCTTGCCAAACTCAATATACTTAGCTCTTGTCAATATGGTTTCAGACCCAAAAAAAGCTTTAACGATGCACTTATTAGTATGATTAACTTGACACATGCAGCTCATGACAAAAATGAGTTTCCTGTTGGGTTATTTGGCATAAGGCTTTTGACACTGTCAGCCACCAAAACCTTCTTCTTAAATTACAGCATTATGGAGTCAGAGGTCACTCCCTGCAATACCTTAAGTCTTACCTTACTGACAGACTCCAGTATGTTTCTGTGAATAATTCAATTTATCCCACCCTACCCATCAAGATTGGTGTTCCCCAGGGCAGCATTCTTGGCCCTCTCCTCATTCTCATCTACAATAATGACCTTCCAAATGCCTCCCAACATCTTAAACCAATTCTATTTGCTGACAACACGACCTTCATTTATTCCAGTCCTGATCTACTTGCTCTAAATGTCACAGTGAATACTGAGCTAAATAAAGTCCATCACTGGCAAACTGCCAACAAACTCACCCTCGATATTGACAAAACTTTCTATATTTTGTTTGGCAATAAATCTTCAAATCAATTAAAAATCAGGATAAACAATACCTAAGTTTGTAACAAAGTAAATGGCAAATTCCTTGGCATTCTCATTGACCACAAGCTGAATTTCCAGGGACACTTCTAAAGATATCAAAAAGTTTCAAAAACTGTTGGCATTCATTCTAAGATCAGATACTATGTACCTCGCCCTGCCCCGGTGACATTCTACTACTCTCTCATCTATCCTTATCTCAACTATGGTATTTGTGCTTGGGGTTCTACTACCCAAATTCATTTACGTCCTCTAATTACTCAACACAAATCTACTATTAGGACAATATCTAACTCTGGCCCCAGACTTCACTCAGTACCCTTACTCAAATATCTCAGTATGTTCGATATTAAATCACTGCACATTCTCTCATGTGTAATTTATATATATAAAACGCTGAACTGTAATGTCAATCTTGACCTTAAAAGCTTCTTAGGAGGTTGTAACAGATCCCATGAGCACCACACCAGAAACAAATACTTATTTGATATTCCATGAGTACGACCTAATCAAACTAGAAATGCTTTAGAAATCAAGGTACCCAGAATGTGCAATGACCTTCCCAATCATGTTAAAGACTGTACATCTCCCAACGAGTTTAAGATAAAAACTAAGTTCTACCTAATTAACTCCAAATGACCTACCTCACCCCCAAAATGTCAACCCATGTCTACTATTTTAAAGAATGCTGTTTGTTGTCCAAATTGTATTTTTGATATTTTTTCTGCAATGTTCTCCCCTTTTTTTTCTTATTTAAATATTTTCTCAACACAATTTATACTTTAATCTCAATTAGTATTAAGTTTTAGTCTTAAATTTTTTTTCTGCCCGAAACGCATTGCGTAATAGTGACTTTAGGCATTGTATGTACTAGCTCTATCTATAAATCCATCAACATTTTGTATCTGTGTATGTACTTTACCTGAATAAATATTTGTATTTGTACCTCTTGGCCAAGATGGCACTAAGACAGCACCAAACCCCTCTCCACCTAAACATAAAACCTGGGAATGTAATGTGTGATAAATGTATGGATTTTGATGATGATGCAAATATTTTGTATAGGCAAAAATACATACATACATAGGACACAAGCAGATTGTAGGATTCATATGAAAGGCAAGTACAATGCCCAAAACCACTAATACTCATACTGTGGGAAAAACTTAAAAATTTATAACTAAAACTGGACAAACTGGAGGAATGGCCCAAAAATCTATACACCAGTTGATTGACAGTTGAGACACGGGACCATAGAGCCAATCCTCAACCCCCTGCAAACACAACTAGGTGAGTACAAGTTTTGCTTTGAAACTGAGTAATGAAGAATGAGTTTTGATTACCTGTAGCAATTGTATCTGGAGAAAGTCTGTGTTTCTTCTTCATGTTTTTCAAAGACTTATCCTCTTGCTCTACATTCTTGCCTTTTGCTTCACTGATCTTCCTATTTTGATTGCTTCCCTCTATAGCACTATACAGTATTGCTTGACATTTTCCCAAGTGTGAACTGAAAATAAGGAAAACCTGAATAAAATATATCCTCATTAAACAAAAATTGTGTTTCTCTACAGCTGCAGCCACGGATAACACACAGCCATTCTACTTGAATTTATGCACATGCTACACACACAAACACACACACACAATAGTTCAAATCTACAAAATTGGCAGCAGAGAAGACCCATTCAATTATAGACCTGTATCATTGACAAGTGTAATAGTCAAAATATTGGAAAAAATAACAACAACTAAATGGGTAGAACACCGGAATAGAAATGATATAATATCAGACAGACAGAATGGTTTTTGATCTAGAAGATCCTGTGTATCGAATTTACTCAGTTTTTATGATCGAGCCACAGAGATTTTACAGGAAAGAGATGGTTGGGTTGACTGCATCTATCTGGACCTAAAAAAAGCTTTTGATAGAGTTCCACATAAGAGGTTGTTCTGGATACTGGAAAATATTGGAGGGGTGACAGGTAAGCTTCTAACATGGATGAAAACTTTTCTGACTGATAGAAAAATGAGGGCAGTAATCAGAAGCAATGTATAGGACTGGAGAAATGTCACAAGTGGAGTACCACAGGGCTCAGATCTTGCACCAGTGATGTTCATTGTCTACATAAACAATCTACCAGATTGAATACAGAATTATATAAACATGTTTGCTGATGATGCTAAGATAATAGGAAGAATAAGAAACTTAGATGATTGGCATGCCCTTCAAGAAGACCTGTACAAAATAAGTATATGGAGCACCACTTGGCAAATGGAATTTAATGTAAATAAATGTCATGTTACGGAATGTGGAATAGGAGAACATAGACCCCACACAACCTATAAATTATATGAGAAATATTTAAAGAATTCTGATAAAGAAAGAGATGTAGGGATGGTTCTAGATAGAAAAGTATCACCTGAGGACCACATAAAGAACGTTGTGCGAGGGGTCTATGCTACACTTTCTAACTTCAGAATTTCTTTTAAATTCATGGATGGCGAAATACTAAGGAAATTGTTCACGACTTTTGTTAGGCGAAAGCTAGAATATGCAGTGGCTGTGTGGTGCCCATATCTTAAGAAGCACATCAACAAACAGGAAAAGGTGCAAAGACATGCTACTAAGTGGCTCCCAGAACTGAAGGGCAAGAACTATGAGGAGAGGTTAGAGGCATTAAATATGCCAAAACTAGAAGACAGAAGAAATTAGAGGTGATATGATCACTACGTACAAAATAGTAACTGGAATTGATAAAATTGACAGGTAAGATTTCCCGAGACCTGGAACTTCAAGAACAAGACGTCATAGATTTAAACTAAGTACTGATTCAGAAGAAATAAGAAAATTCACTTTCACAAACACAGTGGTAGACGGTTGAAACACGTTAGGTGAGAAGGAGGTGGAGGCCAAGACCGTCAGTAGTTTCAAAGCGTTATATGACCAAGAGTCCTGGGAAGACAGGACACCACGAGTGAAGTTCTCATTCTGTAACTACACTTAGGTAATTACACTCACTCCACACATTCTCTTGTACTACATAAATGTTTAAAAACTTTTTTCTAAATGTTAATCCGGATCTGAAATTCTTCCTGGCCATGTAATAGAACCCCAATAAATATATAAAAATAAATTTAAAATTCTTTGATAAACAGATGAGACTTTGTTGGGTAAAGAAGGCATGAGCTTCAGGTTGGAAAATTTGTTTATATAAATCTTTTATATATATGTATATATATATATATATATATATATATATATATATATATATATATATAAGCGAACAAGCCTGAATGTTCCCCAGGACTATATGCGAATGAAAACTCACACCCCAGAAATGACTCGAACCCATACTCCCAGGAGCAACGCAACTGGTATGTACAGGGACGCCTTAAACCACTTGACCATCACGACCGGACATAAGGAAGTGTTAGCCTGAGCTATTTGAACCAATTATATAAATTGGCAGCCCGTAGCAGGCTTGTTCGCATTTGTGTTCCTCACGTGTTGCCCCAAAAAATGAGGTGATTTGATAAAATGCTATGCCCAAGATAACCATTCAGGTGCCGGCGGGGAAGTGGTTCAAATAGCTCAGGCTATCACTTCCTTATGTCCGGTCGTGATGGTCAAGTGGTTTAAGGCGTCCCTGTACATACCAGTTGCGTTGCTCCTGGGAGTATGGGTTCGAGTCACTTCTGGGGTGTGAGTTTTCATTCATACATATATATATATATATATATATATATATATATATATATATAGATATATATATATATATATATATATATATATATATATATAAATATATATATATATCCTGGGGACCATTCAGGCTTGTTCGCATATATATATATATATAATATATATATATATATATATATATATATATATATATATATATATATATATACATATATATATATATATATATATATATATATATATATATATATATATATATATATATATATATATATATATATATATATATATATATATATATATTCTTACATTCTTGAACAGACACTAGCATGCATAGCTTTTTGGGCAAGTCCTTAATCCTAATTTCAACACACGTATTCCCAGGAGGCAGCCCGTAGCAGCTGTCTAACTCCCAATTACCTGTTTACGTTGGGTGAATAGATGCATCAGGGCAAAAGAAACTGGCCATTTGTTTCAGCCTCTTCTAGGGATAGAACCACGACCCTTAAGACTACAAACCCAGAGCGCTGTCCACTCAGCCGTCAGGCTCTGATGTTAATTTTAATATTACTGTTAACTGGAATGCATGAAAGAAAATTATAAATTTGAAATTTGAAAAATTTCTTGAAATTTTTTTTTCCTGAAAATTATGATAATTTGGGCTGTCATAAAGTATGCAATATGATTAAAACATAGAACCATGATAAAGAAAACCTAATCCTAATTATAATAAAAATTACTTGGATTATTGGAATCCATTGTTGCAATGTTCTCTCAGATATTCGACTGCATGAGAAACAATATCACTGGTTGAAGTTGATGTTGGGCTGCTGTCAAATTTACCTAAAAAGTACAAAACTATATGATTCCAGGCATAAAATAGAATCAGTTTAGATTATTTATATAAAGCTACAAGAACAAGGTAGGATGCATACTTGCACCACCATCCAAAAATTGCAAATGAGAGTTGTGACACGCAAATCTCATAAGCACTTTTTTGTTTACATATTAACTTCTTGGCGTTTTTTCAGTAATTAAACTGCGATAAAAATAAAATTAATATATGTGAAAATACAAGCAAAATATAACTGAAATTTGAACAATGAAACTTTACAGATGATACAGAAGACACATGAAAATTGGCACTGTAGGAGACATTGAAAAAACATAAATAACATGATGTTCAACAGTGATAATTTACAGGTAATGAATTATGGTGGAAGCGAAGAAATTAAATGAAACAAGGAGTACAGGACACAATCAGACATACTCATAGAAGGAAAAAACATGTAAGAGATCTGAGAATTACGACGTCTGACGACTTGACATTTTGTGAACATAACCGGGCAAATATAGTGGCGGACAGAAAAATAATAGGATGGTTTACGAGAACGTTAAAATTCAGAGACCCCACCCATAGTATTGCTAATACTATTAAAATAACTGGTGTTGTCCCATCTTGAGTATTGCTCGGTACTCACTCCCCCTTTCTGAACAGGAGAGATCTCTGAATTAGAGGGAATAAAGAGACCATAAACAGCAAGCATAGAAATGATAAAACATCCAAATAATTGAGACCATCTCAAAGCTCTCAATATTGTACTCTCTGGACAGGAGACAAGAATGGTATCAAATAATAAATATATGGAAGATACTGGAGGGCCAGGTACCAAATTTGCACAGCATAATAAAACAACATACTGGAGCTAAAGATACGGAAGGAAATTAATAATAGAAAGAGTGAGGAGTAGAAGTGGCATAGGTACAATCAGAGAGCAGTCATAACAGTAGGGGGTCAAGGGGTGTTTGCTAGGCTAGGCATGGCTAGTGTTGGCTAGGTTATGCTAGGAAGAAGTAGGCTAGGCTGATTTACTCCACCAGTAACTTGGGGGGAGAGGGGAGGGGGGAACCTCAATATAAGCCTAATTTGTAGCTTCCTGTTCCCTGACACAATGATTTATTTTACGTCAGGCTTTCAGCACAGCCGCATCAAAAACCCTGGTTATTCAATTATAAACAAGAAGGTACACTGGGGATTAAGAGAGAACATAGGAATAATGATGCTTTTACAATCTTGTAAAGCCCCTAGCACGCACAGCGTTTCGGGCAAAACTCTTGTGATCTTTTACCTACTCAAAAGCTGGACTGGTCAACGTCGTATCCATTTTGTTGCCCTGTGACTGTCAGTGACTACTCTTCTGACATTCCCTAACTTTCTGCAATATTGTCAAACTAATAACAATTAGCAGTAGTTAAATATTACCTGAATTATTGCAGCACTGATGTATAGTAAAGCAACAATCCACATTAGCCACTGATGTGGCTGGAACCTCGCTGTTGTTGCCCGGTCGTTCTGTTCGTATACATCATACGAAGGTTAGCATAATCTAACCTAACCTAAGACAACAGAGCCTAAGAATGGCTAACCTGAGCTAAGAAATCCTAAGCTATGAATATTTACAATACTACACTGGTTGTTTTTATTGATTTAGGGGCGACGACATCAGCAAACTGGTTATGTTGTGTTGATTTAGGGACAAAGAACTGCTGGTTATTACACCATGTTTTGTATATAAACAAACACAAGGTGTAATTCTTTTAATTATCATAATAATAACGACAAAAAGTTAATAATTAATGTACTTGTTAAGCAAAATTGGCAAAATCTTATTTTTCTTTAAGGGAAAAAAAATTAAAAGACATTTGGAAAGAGATATGTAGAGTATGTCTTACATTTTCCTCCGCTATTTACACTAAAAGAACGTTTAAACGTTACTTAACAGTGGCCAATTACTTGTATCTGATATAAACGTTCCAAAAAAAGTTTAGGATGAAGTAACATAGTACACATTTAAAAACAAACAAACAAACTTTAGAATACTTTAATACCTAAACAGTTTGTATATACAGTGATAAATTGTGCTAAACATTACTTAATATTATTTACTAAGAAGAGTATGACAACTCCAAACGGCATGATTTCAACAGGATTTTATAGTTGGGAAAAAAATCTTGATTTTAATTAACAAGTAGTTGTCACAATGTGTTTTACATAATTATGAGGCAGTTAAACCACCAAATTGTTCTGTATTATAGATGCATAATGCTAAATTTCTTTATACATAACAGTAAAATAATAACCACCTACATTAAATGATAACTAGGAAATAGTAACTGGAAACTTTATCTGAACGAAAACACAATACCAATTTGTTTAGATGTTTAAATATAAAATAAATAAATATGTTTATTCAGGTAATGTACATACATAAAGTGATTTTACATAAATGGATCAATTTATAGATAGAGCTTAGTACATACAATGCCTAAAGCCACTATTACACAATACGTTTTGGGCAGGAAAAACATTAATATCTAAAACTTAATACTAATTGAGCATAAAGAATAAAATGTATTGGGAACAAATGAAAATAAAGATAAAAGAAGGGGGGGAACATGACTGAAAAAGCAGCACAAATACAATAGGTCGACAAACAGCGTTGATTAAAAAAAAAAGACATGGGTTGACAATAGAGGGGTAAGGTAGCTTACGGGGAATTTATTAGGTAGTGTTTAGTTTTAATCTTAAACTGGTTGAGATAGGTACAATCTTTAACATGGTTGGGACGGTCATTCCACATTCTGGGTCCTTTCATTTGTAGAGCATTTCTAGTTTGATTAAGTCATACTCTTGGAATATCAAAACTGTATTTATTTCTGGTGTGGTGCTCATGGGTTCTGTTACAACCTTCAATGAAGCTTTTGAGGTCAGGATTGGCATTACAGTTCAGCGTTTTATATATATAAATTACACATGAGAGAATGTGCAGTGACTTAATATCTAACATATTCAGAGATTTGAGTAGGGGTACCGAGTGATGTCTGGGGCCAGAGTTGGATATTGTTCTAATAGCAGCTTTGTGTTGAGTAATTAGAGGACGTAAATGATTTTGGGTAGTAGAACCCCAAGTACAAATACCATAGTTGAGGTATGGATAGATGAGGGAGTAATAGAGAGTAACCAGGGCAGGGCGGGGTACATAATATCTGATCTTAGAAAGAATGCCAGCAGTTTTTGAAACTTTTTTTTATATATTTAGAATGTGTCCCTGGAAATTCAGCTTGTGATCAATAAGAATGCCAAGGAATTTTCCATCTAATTTGTCTAATTTGTTGCAAATTTCTGTATTGTTTATTTTGAGATTTATTTGATTAGAGGATTTATTGCCAAACAGAATATAGAAAGTTTTGTCAACGTTAAGGGTGAGTTTGTTGGCAGTTAGCCAAAGATGGACTTTATTTAGCTCAGTATTTACTGTGGCATTTAGAGCAAGGGGGTCAGGACTGGAGTAAATGAAGGTTGTGTCGTCAGCAAATAGAATTGGTTTGAGGTATTGGGAGGCATTTGGAAGGTCATTAATGAAGATGAGAAAGAGGAGAGGGCCAAATATGCTGCTTTGAGGAACACCAATCCTTCTTATTTTTTTCTTAATATAAAGATCAACAGTAAGGAATCTTATTCATTATGGACAAATTAACAAGAAAAAACGATAATTTTAATTGAGGAACATATATTAGAGCATACTTAGTCAGTTATACATTAAAAGTACTGTGATTTTTGAACCATTGGGGTTGTAAACAAACAGAACAGCCTTCCCAAAAAGTCGTGACATAAAAAGTTGTATATGTTTGCTAATTTATTATTTGATAAATGATTATTATTAATTTACGACAACTATAGAGGTTTTCCACTAGTTAAATTACTGTAGTCTGACTAAATGCTACTACAAAACCTATATAAATCCTGGGAAAGTCATAATGACCAGCGACATTAAAGCATAAAGAGTTAAATAGTAACTGGAAACTGTTGGCGAACGAAAAATTTGTTTCCAAATTTATTAGATGTTTTCCAAAATATAAAGATCGACAGGGTGAAATTTCCTGGATTATGGCCTAATTAAAGCAAAAACATATACTTTTACATGAAGCACACATATCAGAGCATAGTTAGTGAGTTATAGAATAATAATAGTGGTATTTTATTGTATAATTAGAGATAGCCCCTGGAAGCGAGAATAGACGTAGTTTTACACAAAATAACATCTAAAAACAGCCGTACAGTCAAACGGCAAATGTTGACGTTATTTCTTAGAGGAAACGTTGTTTTAACACGGGTGGTATGCGAACCAGGGGACACAGGTGGATATTGAGTGCCCAAATGAGCCAAAGGGACGTTAGAAAGAACTTTTTCAGTGTAAGAGTTGTTAACAGGTGGAATGCATTAGGCAGTGATGTGGTGGAGGCTGACTCCATACACAGTTTCAAATGTAGATACGATAGAGCCCATTAGGCTCAGGAATCTGTACGTCAGTTGATTGACGGTAGAGAGACGGGATCAAAGAGCCAGAGCTCAACGCCCGCAAGCACAACTAGCTGAGTACCAACTGCCATTGATTTTGAGAAAATGTGCTTGATGATTTATTCAGCGGTAAACGAGATTTGAAGAGCGGTCTGAACACGCAGTTGTGATGCCCTTAAGAGTGTGGGCAAGAAATCTGTGGTGGGGTTAAAGACTCTCCAGGAGAAAAACTATGTGAACTATTACATATTTTTCTATGTAAAATCGCTAAAAAAGAAAAATGTAAACAGAGTGTTTGCTCTAAAGATGAGGTATTTTCCCTAACTTAAGCAGTCGTATTTTGACTTTCAGAGAGATCATTGTGGGTTGTGGGGCTCTGGCGAAAATACCATTAGAATAGTATTCTTCTAGTATTATTGATTAGTTTCTCAGAAGTAGAAAAATACACAGCATAGAAAGTTCAATTGCCTTGACACAACAAATAGACATTCTGCCCGTCAATCAGCGTTAGAAGTATAATTACTTAGAATTTCGCACACCTGCCACCCAGGATGCTTGCTTAGACTTGATCAACATCGTAATAGACTTTAAAGTATCTTTAACCAAAGATGAGAAAACAAAATTGGAGGACTATGATTACGTGGAATTTGTAAACGGGTTGTCAAATACAATGTGTAAATGGGTGTAGGTCTTCTTGGGGAAACAGGTGGTGGAAACAAATTCAAATTTTAATTATTGGCCCTTTATCCAATTAATTATCTATACGCTACCCTCAAAAATGTCTACCCTGGGAAGAATTGGGGCGTTCTGCACAGTCTGGTATGACGACGCTGAAATAATCACTAATGAATTCACTAATTCATATTTTATCATCATTAGTGCCAAGAGTAAAAAGAATATTATTTCTAATTTGAAAAGTTGCGGTTTGTCTATGTTTTTCCCCAGCAGTGGATAAAACAACTCTTGATCAATACATTGTAGACAATATAGACGTGTGTTTAAGGTTAGAACTTTCCCCTCATGTTTGGGTGCTAAATACAAGCGTGACCGATAGTACAAAATAACGATTACATGAAGATTATGCTAAATAATGAGTTATGTGGGTTTTTCCTATCCCAGTGGTAATTTAGCGTTAAACAGTTCACTAATAGCTTCCTCCGACTCTAGGTGGTATAATTGTCCTATTAAAGCTAATCATTAATAGGACAATTTCCAAAGCTTTTATCCTGCCAGGGAATCAGACTGGTCTCTTAATTGATCAGCCTTGGGCTCAAGTAATTGTTCCATTGACATATTATGTGAGGCTTCACCAGGAAAATGGATTATATTTTGAAAATACACAGTTGAAAGGTATTGCCATTTATTTGAATAATAATACATTTACCGAATTTCGGACAACTTCGACAATCATTATTCGCATCTTCATTGTGAAACTTCGTAAACATTAGGCTTAGAGCGTGACTCAATACTCGCTTATGACACATTTAATAAGGGAAAGATCGATATTTGCCTTTGACTTATCCACCATTAAAATAAGACTCCCTTCCTGTAGAGAACTCTGGCAACTTGCGTATGGATCTTGAATTTGGTACAGGCGTTACACATAATAGGTTGGTTTTACTCTTTGCTGAAACAACTGGGGTTTTATCCATTGATGGTCAGAGAACTGTCCTATGTGACTGTCTTAATAATGAGTTAGTATGTTATTATGCTTCATTTTATGATATATCATAACATATCATTGCCCAATGGCAATATGTCTCATGTTCCCATATACGAAAAGCTGACAACCACTTTTTTTATTTATTTTTTATTTTTTTCTCTCATTTGTTTTCATGCGGATTTTATTGTGACTTCTACATCTTGGAGAATTCATATCTGGCACTATGCATGTGAAGTTGGACCGAAATTGGTCAACATGTTAATCAGCCACAGGTGGCAGAAGTGTTGACTTTTATTATTTTGTTGGTCAATTTAGTTACATATTTCAAATTCAATTCTCTTTTTCCATTTAAGTAGTATTGAGGAATGAAGACCAGATGAGGACCTTATCACTTATATATATGGGGAATAAAGTTACTGCAATATATATATGTTTGTTATAAGAACATAAGAACATAAGAATGAAGGTAACTGCAGAAGGATGAACATAAGAATGAAGGTAACTGCTGTAACTGCAGCTGCCCATACGAGGCAGGTCCTATTTACAACCACCCAATATCATTCATATATATGTATAACCTATTGTTACACAGTTAAGGGGCCCCAGTGTCTGTTTTACAGTTATCCCTAAGGTATCCCAATATTTTTTTTCCTTGACTTCATTTCAAAACCTATTGTCCTACAACTTTCACATATTCGAGTACGAATGCCAAGCTATCTTAATTAAAACTTACAAGATATGTCATAAATTCGAAGTACTATATACATTGTCGAAAACTTTTTCTCTATGAACAGAATTATCAACTTTGAGACACTGTAAAAAATTCAGTTTCTTACTGATTCTAATCATTTTTACATATTATGTGGAATGTTCATAGTTCTCAGATGTTCTTGTTGTCGTTTAATCATAAAGCCATAACATTTGGGGTTATAATTTTTTGGGAATTAATTTTGTACATATTTGGATGGCAACATTGAAAAATGTTTTACAGTAAACTATATTCTCAAATAATGTTTAGCTCCAAGAAACATGAAGGTTATATGCCATAATGACTAGAATAACAATTGGTTACATATTAATATTTTGACATCAAATTTGAAATTGTGATATTTTGTCGTTTTTTTTTTAACTTTTTTTCTGATCATAGTATGATGTTGATCCATTATAAAAAATTGGAGCCTTTTCCACGAAGATATTACTAAAAATAATTGTGTTTGAGAAAATTTAGGTGCACCGTCACTTGGGCCCCTTAAGCTTATACTCTTACTGTTACTTGTCACAACTAAGTCTGTTCTCATACTGTTAGTTGTCACAACTACCTGTCTGTTCTCATACTGTTAGTTGTCACAACTACCTGTCTGTTCTCATACTGTTAGTTGTCACAACTACCTGTCTGTTCTCATACTGTTAGTTGTCACAACTACCTGTCTGTTCTCATACTGTTAGTTGTCACAACTACCTGTCTGTTCTCATACTGATAGTTGTCACAACTACCTGTCTGTTCTCATACTGATAGTTGTCACAACTACCTGTCTGTTCTCATCCTGTTAGTTGTCACAACTACCTTTCTGTCTCAAACTGTTAATTGTCACAACTACCTGTCTGTTTTCATACTGTTAGTTGTCACAACTACCTGTCCGTTTTCATCCTGTTAGTTGTTACAACTACCTGTCTGTTCTCATACTGTTGTTACAACTACCTGTCTGTTTTCATACTGTTAGTTGTTACAACTACCTGTATGTTCTCATACTGTTAGTTGTTACAACTACCTGTCTGTTTTCATACTGTTAGTTGTCACAACTACCTGTCTGTTCTCAAACTGTTAGTTGTTACAACTACCTGTCTGTTCTCATACTGTTAGTTGTTACAACTACCTGTCTGTTCTCATACTGTTAGTTGTTACAACTACCTGTCTGTTCTCATACTGTTAGTTGTTACAACTACCTGTCTGTTCTCATACTGTTAGTTGTTACAACTACCTGTCGGTTCTCATACTGTTAGTGGGCACAACTACCTGTCCGTTCTCATACTGTTAGTTGTTACAACTACCTGTCCGTTCTCATACTGTTAGTGGGCACAACTACCTGTCTGTTCTCATCCTGTTAGTTGTTACAACTACCTGTCTGTTCTCATACTGTTAGTTGTTACAACTACCTGTCTGTTCTCATACTGTTAGTGGGCACAACTACCTGTCTGTTCTCATACTGTTAGTTGTCACAACTACCTGTCTGTTCTCATACTGTTAGTTGTTACAACTACCTGTCCGTTCTCATACTGTTAGTGGGCACAACTACCTGTCTGTTCTCATACTGTTAGTGGGCACAACTACCTGTCCGTTCTCATACTGTTAGTTGTTACAACTACCTGTCTGTTCTCATACTGTTAGTTGTTACAACTACCTGTCCGTTCTCATACTGTTAGTGGGCACAACTACCTGTCTGTTCTCATACTGTTAGTTGTCACAACTACCTGTCTGTTCTCATACTGTTAGTTGTTACAACTACCTGTCTGTTCTCATACTGTTAGTTGTCACAACTACCTGTCCGTTCTCATACTGTTAGTTGTTACAACTACCTATCTGTTCTCATACTGTTAGTTGTCACAACTACCTGTCCGTTCTCATACTGTTAGTGGGCACAACTAAGCTTGTTCCCATGCTGTTCAGTGTAACAAGTAAGCTTATCTATAGAGTTTCTGTAGTACAGTTGGTTCGTTCTCGACTCAAAATCGGGAAGGCCGGGTTCGAATCATGTTCATGTAAGAAATGGTTTTGCACATTTCCTATCACCAAATACCTCTGTCATCTAGAAGTAAGTAGGTACCCAGTTGTTAGTTAGCTAAATGAGTGGTTGTATACTGGGAGAGGCATATGATTAGCAGTTTATATGACTGGGGCTTGGATCACCTGATACCTGAAAACTCAGTAGCACCCTAGGGGGAGGCCTAGGGTCTCAGTTTGATACCAGTTGGGTGTCTCTAATATCCTCTGCTGTGGGTGTTCCGTAGTTTTTCGGAGAACTATTGTCTTCTGCTTGTGTGGTCCAGTACATTGGCTGTCGGAATAGGCAGCAAAGTGAAAAGAGATGAATCAACATTTCTCAGGGTTCAGCTAATAAATATCCTCAAAATGTTGATCAGTTTTATTCAGGTCAAGGAAAAAACATGTAACACGAGGGAGGGTGACCAAAGTTTTGTTGGTTAATAAATACTAAGATTTCATTAGAATCCCTCTCTGTGAGATACTAGATGAGGTCGCCCACATGTTTAATGTGCTGACAGTTTTGTTACAATAGTGGGGAGTCAAGATTAACCACCAGGAAGTTGTTTTGGTAAGCACCCCGACACTAAGGTCTGTACGTTGCATATTCCGTTATTGAGGTTCCGGGATTTATGCATATTAGAAAGAACATCTACTTCCCTGATTCCGACTGTCTATAAGCAACCAAGAGGTATAAAGGGCAGTCCTAGCAAAGTGTCCGCCTCCTCTGCGATCCACTTCCATGCTTGTTCTGACCCCTGAGTGTTGCATCCCGTACTGAATACGTATCATTCCCAGGTTTTTTCTAGTAGTAACTCCTGCATTGTTTTATATTAGAGCAATTTTCTGAAGTTGCTCCTCCAAGTTCCTTAGTCTACCCTTACTGTTTTGTACTCACTTGTTGCCTGCCCCTCCCATAGTCACTAATCCATCCACCACTAATCCGATCCCCCCATCCGTATTAATGGTTCCTGCGTCCTCTCATGTGATTGTTTCCAATTCTCCCCTCATCTTCCTGATTTCCCCCTGAATTTAGTCCTTGAGCACTTGTTTTTGTCTCTCAATCTCATCCTGTATTTGCTGAAATATCTCTCTTTTAATTCCAAGGGTTAAATCCTCCATCCAATCACTCCTCCTCTCAACACATTTCTCTATCACTTTCTCTATAAACCTCTCCTCCTCCTCCTCCCTGATGCTGCTTGACCTGGTCGCCCTTCCAGATATTGTCATTGCAATAAACTACCTTAGCCAACAAGGGTCCCAATTACCTTACTCGGTCTGCTGGCACAACAGTGAGTGTTTCCAGATGTCTTCTCCCAGGTGTGGTCTCCCTAGGGGCAGGTGAGGTCGAGGTCGGTGTGAGGTCAACTCGCCACACCACTGGTCTGCTCCACAATGTGTACAACACTTAATTCCAAATACACTATTTCAACTTTCTTTCTTCACTTTTTTATGGTTTCTGTCAGTTTACCAGTTATTCATTCACTTATATACACTTTTTTCACTGCTTGTAGACTGTTCAATCTTCCCAAGTTAACAGAAAACACTGAAGCTTCCCAACCCACAATCCTTCACCACGACTGACGACTAATGACTATGTACTCACCTAGTTGTACTTGCGGGGGTTGAGCTCTGGCTCTTTGGGCCCGCCTCTCAACTGTCAATCAACTGATGTAAAGGTTCCTGAGCCTTTTTTGCTCCATCATATCTACACTTTAAACTATGTATGGAGTCTGCCTTCACCACATCCTTTTCTAATGCAGTCCATTTGTTAACTACTCTGACACGAAAAAAGTTCTTTTTAAAATCTCTGTGGCTCATTTGGGCACTCAATTTCCACCTGTGTCTCCTTGTTCATGTGCCACGTGTGTTAAATAACCCGTCTTCATCTACCCAATCAATTCCTTTGAGAATCTTATCATATCTACACTGTGGTGATCATGTCCCCCCAACTCTTCTGAGTTCCAGCGGCGTGAGACATAATTCCCGTAGTCTCTCTTCATAGCTCATACCCCTCAGTTCGAGTACTAGTCTGGTGGCAAACCTTTGAACTTTTTCCAGTTAAGTTTTATGCTTGACAAGATATGGTCGCTATGCTGGAGCCACATACTCTAGGATTGGTCTGACATATGTGGTATACAAGGTTCTGAATGATTCCTTACACAAGTTTCTAAAGGCTGTTCTGATGTTCACCAACCTGGCATTTGCTACTAAAGTTACCTGCTTGACGTGGGCTTCGGTGTCAGGTCTGGCGTGATATCAACCCCCAAGTCTTTCTCTCTCTCTCTGATTCTAGAAGCATTTCATCTCCCAAATGATACCTTGTATCTGACCTCCTCCTCCCTATACATATCTTCATGACATTACATTTGCTCGGGTAAACTCTAAACAACAATTTGTTGAACAATTCTATCAGTCTGTCCAGGGCTTCTTGAAGCCTCATGCTGTCTTAATCCTTCTAATAATTTTGGCATCATAAGCAAACATTGAGGGGAATGAGTCTATACCCTCTGGAAGATCATTTACGTGTTTCAGAAACAGGATAGGTCCGAGTACAGAACGTTGTGGAACTCTGCTTGTGAATTCACGCCAATCTAAGGTCTCACCCCTCACTGTAACTATCTGTTTCCTGTTGCTTAGGTACTCTTTTAACAGGAATCATTACAAATGATTCCGTACCCTCTGGTAGATCATTAACATATATCAGAAACAGTATAGGTCCAAGGACTGAACTCTGCGGGACTTCTCTGGTGACGTCTCGCCAATCTGAGACCTCACCCCTCACAGTGACTCGCTGTCTTCAGTTACTTAGGTACTCCCTCTTCCAATGGAGTACCTTCCCTTTCAGTCCTGCCTGCATCTCCAGCTTTCGCACTAGTCTTTTGTGTGATACTGTTTCAAAGGCTTTCTGACAACCCAAAAATATGCAGTCTGCCTACCCCTCTCTTTCTTGCCTGATTCTTGTTGCCTGATCGTAGAATTCAATTAATTCTGTGAGGCATGACTTGCCATCCCTGAAACCATGTTGGTGTTGTGTCACAAAGTTCCTTCGCTCCAGATGTTCCACAAGCTTTTTTCACACAATTCTCTCGAATAAATTGCATGGTATTCAAGTTAGGGACACTGGCCTGTAGTTCAGCGCCTTCTGTCTATTCCTCTTCTTGTATATCGGGACTACTTTTGCCGTCTTCCAACTTTTTCGTAGTTCACATGCTATCAGTGATTTGTTATACACCATGGAGAGTGGCAAGCACAGTGCTTCTGCTCCTTTAGTATCCATTGTGATATTTCATCTAGGCCTATAGCCTTTATCACACCCAACTCTAGTAAAAACTTCCTTACATCCCCTTGGCCTAACAGCGTGAGGCTGGTTGGCCTAACAGCTGGTTGGCCTAACAGCGTGAGGCTGGTTGGCCTAACAGCGTGAGGCTGGTTGGCCTAACAGCGTGAGGCTGGTTGGCCTAACAGCGTGAGGCTGGTTGGCCTAACAGCGTGAGGCTGGTTGGCCTAACAGCGTGAGGCTGGTTGGCCTAACAGCGTGAGGCTGGTTGGCCTAACAGCGTGAGGCTGGTTGGCCTAACAGCGTGAGGCTGGTTGGCCTAACAGCGTGAGGCTGGTTGGCCTAACAGCGTGACCTGCCAACAAAAGGCTGGACTGTGGTTGTGGGCCTTCACGATGAGGCACCTAGTGGAATTGTGATTTGGCTGGCCCGTGGCCAGGGTAGACTCATCGTTGTTTCCTGGTACCAGCTGAGGGTAGTGCCACGAATAAGGAAACCCGGTAAACGACTGCACGGAGTGAGCTTCGCCGAGTGTTCAGTGTCTTCAGAGAGAGACGATGATTTACATAGTGTAGTAGTATTTCCGTTTAAGACTTTTATATATATATGGTGATGGAAAGACTAATTATATATGGTTAAAGTGACGAACTTGTGTATTTAATGTACCTCCCCTTTTTTTTTATTTTTCTTGCATTACTGAGCTCACGTCTTGAAAGCCTCTACTTACTTGGGGCCGGATCTATGAACTTTCGTACCACCTGAAAAGAACCCGGTTGCGTCCCATTGTGGCCGTAACAAAAATATTGAAAATAAATAAGAAAATAATAAAGTCTAATGTCCTGCCATCTGTGGCTGAGGTTGACATCAACCAGTTTTCTCCAAAATTGGCACCCTTACAGATAGGCTTATTTGCAGTTAGGTGTATAAGTTTCGTGCAAATCGTCCGATAAAAAAAAAAATTGAAAAAAAATATATATAAATTTTTTTTAACTTAATTATTTTTCTAATAAAACTAATTATAATATATTTGTAATATATGTTATTGTGATAGCTGAGTCATGATTTCAGTTGACACTTGTGTTTGATAATCGTTTTTGACCATTTTGAAATCATTTTGACACCTACTTTACTACTTTTTTCTCCCTTCCTATTTATGCTACGATGCTGAGACTTGTAACAGATGAAACTCTTTTCATGTACAACTAGTCAAAAAAGTTTTATATAAATCGAACTAGTTTTCATTTAATGCATTTTTTTGGAAATCTGGAGCCCTTGACCCCCTTAAGTACTATACAGGTTAGGTGTAGCATGTTTTGAGCAGATGATCTTTTGTTTATAAACATTGTAATTAGTAAGTTATGAACGTATACATGTGACGTCATTGTTGTTGTTGTTGCAATAAAGCATGAAGAGAGCATGTTTATTTCTCTTCCGACCTAAACATAACAGTGGCGACGAGGATTATTAACACCTTAGGTACTGAGCGCAGGTACAAGGCGAGGTGTGAGGATCAGGAGAGAGCAGAGTACGTCGTGTGGACGGGTGGAGGAATTTTAGACAACAGTGAGTTGTGCAACTACCGTGGCTATTGCTGCCCAAGCACTCACAACTCCACAGCCACATCAAGAGGAAAACAGCGGTGAAGGAACAACTGATGAAACTGAGAAAAGGGGAGAATAGATACTCGGAGAATGATAAGGAGGTGGTAACTCAATAGATTCCAGGTCTTCACAAAAGAAGAAGGCTCTGCGCTAAATGAGGAGGAGGCAAACCAAGCAACCTTGGAGGATTTTGACCTCACCATTTATGAGGTCAAAAGGAATCTGATGGAGCTGAATGTGACAAAGGCGGTTGGGCCTGACGGAATCTCACCGTGATATTAAAAGAAGGTGCAGAGGCACGTACTAAGCGTGCCAGTATCTATGATGTATAACAGGTCACTGGAAACAGGAGACTACCTGGAAGCTGGAAGACAGCTAATGTAGTCCCAATATACCAAAATGGTGACATGCAAGAGGCGCTGAACTACAGTCCAGTTTCCCTAACTTGTATACCATGCAAGGTGATGGAGATGATCGTGAGGTAAAGACTCATAGAGCATCTGGAGGGAAATAGCTTTGTAACACACCACCAGCATGGGTTCAGAGATGGTAAATCGTGCCTTACAGGGTTAATAGAATTCTATGACCAAGCAACAAAAATTAGGCAAGAAAGAGAAGGGTGGGCAGACTGCATTTTCTTGGACTGTCAGAAAACTTATGACACAGTACCCCATAAAAGGCTATTAGGAAAGTTGGAGCAACAGGCAGGAGTAAGAGGAAAGGTGCTCCAGTGGATAAAGGAGTATCTAAGCAACAGGAAACGGCGAGTAACTGTGAGGGGGAAGACATTAGAGTGGTGAGATGTCACCAGCGGACTCCCACAGGGCTCTGTGCTTGGACCCATCCTGTTTCTAATATATGTAAATGATCTTCCAGAGGGTATAGACTCATTCCTCTCGATGTTTGCTGATGATGCAAAAAATATGAGACGAATCAAGACACGTGATGATAGACAAAGACTGCAGTGCGACATGGACAGGCTGGAGGAATGGTCTAGAAAATGGCTACTAAAGTTCAACTCAGGAAAGTGCAAAATAATGAAATTAGGCGATGGGAGCAGAAGGCTGTACACAAGGTACCATATGGGAAGTGAAATCCTACAAAAGTCAAATAGAGAGAAAGATCTTTTGGGATTATATCACACCGAACCTGTCCCCAGAGGCCCACATCAAAAGGATATCCTCAGCGGTATATGCTAAACTGGCCAACATAAGAACTGCCTTTAGAAACTTATGTAAGGAACCGTTCAGGACCCTGTGTACCACGTATGACAGACCAATCCTGAAATATGCAGCTCCAGCTTGGAGTCCATATCTAGATAAACACAAAACAAAGTTAGAGATGATTCAGCGGGATGCCACCAGACACGTCCCAGAACTGAGAGGTATGAGCTACGAGGAAAGGCCAAAGCAGCTGAAACTCATGTCCCTGGAAGACAGTAGAGTAAGGGGAGAATTGATAACCACCTACAAAATTCTCAGGGGAATTGACAGGGTGGGCAAGACAAACTCTTTAACACGGGCGGAACACGAACAAGGGGACACATGGGTGTAAACTGAGTACCCAAATGAGCCACAGAGACATTAGAAAGAACTTTTTCAGTGTCAGAGTAGTTAGTAAATGGAATGCATTAGGTAGTTATGTGGTGGAGGCTGATTCCATACACAGTTTCAAATGTAGATATGATAGAGCCCAGTAGGCTCAGGAATCTGTTCAACAGTTAATTGACAATTGAGAGGCGGGACCAAAGAGCCAGAGCTCAACCCCCGAAGCACAACTAGGTGAGTACAACTAGGTGAGTACTCATCTCATTGGAACCGTTTAATGCTACCAAGATTTCGTTGGACCTGTGGCTGAGCCTGCTGGAAGCAAATTTCCAATACCGTGAGATTAAGGAGGATTCCAACAAGAATGCGGAACTCTTAGTTTCACTGGGTGCAGAAGTATACAGCGCCCTGGGTAACGTGTGTGCGCCAGAGCTACCCCACACGAACACCTATGAAGACCTGATTACCCTGCTTAAACGTCATTATGTAGTGAAACCTTCATATCACAAGAGTTTGATAGATTCCCAGAAGAGGATGAAAAAGCAGCAGGAATCCTTACAGGATTTATATGCAGAATTAAAGGCGTTGGCTAACCACTGCAACTTTGCTGCACAGTTTGACGGCCGGGTGAGGGACCAGTTGTTCATGGCAGTAGAAAATGAGGTATTTTCCCTAAACTGGTGGCAGAAAACGTGGATCTACAATAGATGACTTCATTGACTGTGCTAGACAAGATTTTGAACCTGGAAAGGGATTTTGGAGGAAAGAAATCTACTACTCAATAAATTATGGTCATACAGGGCCAGACAACATGTAAACACTGGATACAACCACAATAGTAGCAACTGCAAGTTTAAGGACTACATATGCAACTTTTGTGACAAGGAAGGGCACTTGAGGAAAGTGTGCAGAGAATACTTGAGCAAAAACAGCAAGGACTTGGAGAGGAAACGACTGGGGAATGCAGTAAGAAGAGATACGGTATTGTGGTCAAGGCAGAAGAGGAAGGTAAACCGTCGTCTGAAGAAGTTGCAGATGAGGAAAGCAGGCTATATTCGGTGAAAGAAAAGGCTTGTTTGGTGAAGTCACAAGTGGTGAATTTTGTAATTAATGGGAAGTTAGTTCCCATGTAACTGGACACTGGGGCTGCAGTGTCAATATTGTCTAGAGATTGGGCTGATACCTTGCAACTGAATGTAAAATAGGGTAGAAAATCATTAAGTGCATACGATAATGTACTAATTAAGGTCTATGGCAAGGTGTCAGCATAAGTAGGCTATAATAGGAAAGAAATTGTCCATGATTTTTATGTAGTGGATTCACATAATTCTAGCAAATGTGGCAAGGATCTCAAGGAAAAGGTGGGAATTTTCTTGGCGGGCCTGGATGAAGTGTTGATAGTTAAAACAATTAAAAGTGCCGAAGATATGTTGGAAAAAATATTCGGTGGATGCAGATAAACCAATTAGTAGCATGGTGGCAAAAATTCACCTGAAAAATGGGGCTTCACCTAAATACTTCAATGCAAGAACAGTTCCGTTCCATTACAAGCAACTGGTAGAATCAGCCCTTGAAAGGCATGTAAAAGAAGGCATCTTAGAGCCAATTACACATAGTGAGTGGGCAGCCCCAATTGTACCAGTGTTGAAGGCAGACCGGAAAGCCACGAGAATCTGGGCAGATTTTAAAGAATTAAGTAACCGCATCCATTGTGAGAAGTACCCTTTACCTAAGACTGATGATTTGTTGTCAGATGTTTGCAAGAGGCAATCATTTCTATGATTGACCTGAAAGATGCCTACTTGCAAATTCCTGTAGAGGAGAAGAGCCAGAAATTATTAGTGATTAATACCCACAAGGAGTTATTTAAGCATAAAAGACTTCGTTTTGGACTCTCCTCGTCTCCAGCAATTTTTCAGAGACTTATGTCCCAGTTGTTAGTAAACATTGAATGTATGGCTAGCTTTTTTAAATGACATTATTGTATGTGGGGAGAATGAGGAAGAACATGATGCTAGATTAGAACCGGTTTTGAATCTCCTGCAAGAGCAGTGTGAAGATTAAAACGGGTAAAGAAATATTAAAGACCAATGCCATTGAATACCTGGGGTAGCATATTTCAAGTAAGGGCTTTACTCCTTCTCACAAAAATGTAGCTGCTATTGTAGATACTCCAGCCCCAAAATCAGTGGGGGAAGTACTGTCTTTTGTAGGGATGGTAACATATTTTTGTAAGTTCGTGAAGAACTTTTTAACAAACTTAGCGCCCTTGTATGAATTACTGAAAAAAAAGATTAGATTTAAATGGGCAGCATGAGAGGAGAATACTTTCAGGAATATTAAGCAGGAGTTGATAAATTCTCTATTGCTCACAATTTTTTCTGGTAAACTCCCTTTAAAGCTGGAGATAGATGCTTCCCCAGTCTGGGTGGGTTGTGTGTTATTACAGGAAGTAGATGGTAAGGATAAAGTAGTATATTTTGTGCGCAAGAAACTATCTCCTGCGAAAGAGAATTATTTTCAATTTGACAAAGAAGCCTTAGCTTTGGTAAATGCGGTAAAAAACAGGTATTTTTTGCTGTGTAGGAAATTTCTTGATAGAACAGACCATAAACCTCTGCTAGGATTGTTTGGAAGAGGTAAACAAATTCCAGTTAATGGTAATGCTAGAATTCAACGATGGGCACTGCTTCTCTCGCAGTTTGAGTATGATTTATAATTTAAGCCAAGCAAGGATAATGTAGTAGATGAAGCATTAACTAGATTGTTTGTGACAGAAGAGTTCAATTCCTGTATTCCAGTAGAATGTGTTAACCTGGTGGAATCTATGTCTTTTGAGGATATTTCATTCCAGACTATTAGGAAGGCAACTGGTAGAGATCCTAAATTAAATCTGTTGATGAAGTATGTTAAATATCTTTGGAATGATAATTTATGTCAGAGTATGCTGCAGTAAAGGCTGACCTTAGTATTTACCAGGATGTACTCTTATATAGGTATAGAGTGGTGGTTCCTGTGGAACTGAGATGTAAGAATTTGAAACATCTGCAAGTAGGCTATAAATGGCATAAATAACATAGCTTCTGAAAGCTATGAAAGTAGAAGCTAAAAGTTTGGTTTGGTGCCCATAAATGGACCAGGATATTGCTGAAGTAACAAAGAATTATCGCATTTGCTTCAAGAATTATCAGAAACCCCAGGCCCCAGTACTTTTCTGGCCATGCATGGGAAAAGCCTGGTCTAAACTTCATATAGATTATAGTGGACCTATGGATAACAGATATTACTTGGTGGTGGTGGATTCATACACAAAATTTCTGGATGTTCATATGTTTAATTCCACCACATCATCTGTAACTTGTGAACTGCTCAGGAAAACATTTTGTAATTTTGAATTGCTAGACATGGTGGTGTCAGTTAATGCTCTTTATTTAGTTTCGGGGGAAATGGAGGATTTTTTTTTAGACAAAATGGTGTTAAACACAAACACCTGCCTCCTGTGATCCTTCTTCAAGTGGTCTGGCTGAGAGAGCAGCGAGATCCTTGAAAGAAGGGTAAAAGCGGTTTACAGAAGGTACTATTAATACGAGGCTATGTAGATTTTTGTGTAATCGAAGAAAAACTGTGCATTCTCCTTCTGAATTACTGTTTAATAGGCACTTAAAAGTGCACATGGAAGCAGTAAAGACAGATCAAGATAAAGAGAAATAAGTAACAAAGTTTGGCCACTCAGATGGCTCAGGTTAAGGAATTGTTGTTTAAAGAAGGGGATGCAGTATATGGAAGGAATTTTGTAATTGGAAAGCCATGGGTAGAAGGGAATATTAGGGAAGTCTTGGGCCGCAGGAATTTAACCGTACAAGTGCAGATTTTTGGGAACATTAATTGGAAAAAACATGCAGATCAACTCATGCCAAAGTTCATGGGGAATATTGAAGACCCTTCAGGTGGGGGTGGGGCAACTAGTGATACCCATCCTAATAATGAAGGGGTAGCACCTGCAGGAGACAGGCAGACAGAGCAAAGGGCAACAGAGGGTAATGGGGATACAGGTAACCCTATGGACTCTGCAGTGAGTAATTCAGAAGAAGGTTCTCCAGAAGTAACAGGTCTTGAGCCCCAGTTGAGAAAATCATGAAGAGTCATACGACTGCCTGATAGACTTAACCTGTAGGGGTAGAGTTTAATTAAACGGGGAGGAATGTTAGGATTAAAGTTGTTTGGGGGGATTAAGTACTACATCGGTTAGGTGTAGCATGTTAATGTGTTCTATTATTATGATATCTTGCATGGCTTTAGAGTCTTCTAGAAATTCTTGACTTGAGATAATTTTTTTATGTTAAGAACATTCAGTATTGCCTTGTATTGGTTTACTTTTAAGAGAATGTTTAGTTCTATAAGACATTTAATAATGTTCGTGGCAAGCTTTATGTATGTTAATATTATTTTAGCACAATCAGAATTTGGACAATTTCCCAAGATTGGCTTTAGAGAGATCTCAGTAAGCACACAGGAGCCATTACTCGATAATGGGACCGTCATTGATCGTGTATAAGATTGCCCCCATGTATGTGTATAAGTTAGATAACAGAAAAATAGTTCATTGATATTATGCATCACTTGAAACTCGGATGAATAATTTGGCTTTTTTTGTACTTGTAGGCCACTCCAAAACAACCCCACATATTCTGCCTCAACCCAGGTCACATTCCAAGCCTATGTCAGGTTAGGTTATGGTCTGTAGGTCTGATGTTCACTGTATGTTTCCCCTCATCCATGTCCATACTTCCTGAAGTTTTATCTTAAGCTGTACTGCAGGGCCGGGTAAGAATAGGGTTGGAAGGATCCATCTCTTGTCTTCAACTCGTTGTGTTCTAGGTCTGAGTAGCTCCGCCTTTGTTTTTTCTCCGAGTTTCTCCTGGGCCGCATGTATTATTTTTTCTGAGTAGTCTCTGTTCCTGAACATATCTCATAGGCCATCAAGCTGGGGGTATAGCGTCACTTCTTTGCTGTTAATCCGCTTGAGTCTGAGTTCAAGTGAGTAGGGTAGCGATTTCTTCAAGGCTAGTGGATGACTTGAGTCAAATTTCAGATACATGTGAAGGTCGGTCGTTTTATAGTATGCCTTCGTATGCAGATCCCTGGTTAGCTGGTCCATGTACACTGTTGTGTCTAGGAAATTTATTGTAGAGTCACTGTGTTCGATGGTACATTTAAGGTTTTCGTGAACTGTATTTGACCATGAAAAGAAACTTTCTAGGCGGGAGAAACCGTCCTTCATTATTCCGATGTCGTCTATGTAACGGACATATCCCGCTAGTCCGTCCTCCCTGTGGGATCGTTTCCTCTCGAACACTACATGCACAAAGATTTCAGCGATTGCCACACCACTGGATGCTCCTATCACTGTACTCTTGGGTTGCCGGTATGCTCGTCCTTCAAACTGCAGAAGGGTGTCTCTCATCACATGGAGGATGCTGTGTGATTCTTGCTTTGTTATCTGTAAAAAAAAGTTGCTACTACTTTTGCAACTTCTCTCTGTGGTATGTTAAGGAAGAATGATACCACATCCATAGGAGAAAAGGCGCACCCCTCTCGGGACTGGGCCTCTAATTTCTGCAATTTTGTTGAGAAAATCCGTTGTATCTTGGATTCTTTCCGGTAGTAGACGTATCAAGGGGTTCAGGAGGGCTGTGCAGATCCAGTCTACCGGCTTTGTTGGGGCCCGGCAGCTGCTAAGAACCGGTCTCCTTTGCCGTATTTCTGTTGTTCCTTCTAGTGATTTATGGATCTTTGGTAAAAAGTAGAGATGGGGAATGATGTCTAGGAAGAAATCTCTCGCCCCTGCCTGCATGAGTCCTCCTTTCCAGTCCCAAGTTTTGTTTTCGAACAGCTTGGGGACTCTCCTTTTACTCCTCGTTTGGGCGTTTCTAAGCCCCACATCCTGGTTGTGTATCTGTATGTAGGCTGCAGTGTTTGCCAGGTGCCTTTCCATCTCGTGCCTGGAGTTTTTCTTTCTCCAGGCGACGACAGCACCTCCCTAGTCCGCTGGCTTTATCACAACATCCGAGCGATCAACATATTCAGCGTTGATAGGGCGTCCCTCTCCTCCCTTGTGAGGTTGCAGTTACGTCGTCGTTCCGCACCGTGCTTGGGGTTCACCTTCACTTGCTTGATTACCGGTTTCAGGCGTACTAGGTTGTGGTTTGGGCACTGGACTGGTTTGCTGGGATGGAGGTACCTGAAAGAAATGGAGAGTTTAGTTTTTTAATTGCTTCCTGTTACTTTCTTTGCTCCGGCCGGAGGTTGCTTCAGACTTGGGTGATACTAGTTTCCAAGTTGTTTCAAAGATCCTCTATCATATTTTCTCTCTTCTTACGCGCTGGAGGGCCTATCAAGAACGTAAAATATCCTTTCCAACAGTTTCCTCTCCCGTTCAGTTAGGGGTACCTCAGAGACAACAGTCTGTTTCAGTTGTTTTCTTCTCTGCCTTAATTTGTGTCATTTCCTGAGTTTCTCCGATCTCCATCGTTCCATCCTCTGTCTCTGTCACCTCCCTGTTGGTCTCGGTTCGTGCTGTTCTAGCGCCTGGGTCTCTCGTTGTTCCCCTGGTTCTGATTGTTGCCTCTGCCATTGTTCCTGTTTCTGAAAAAAATCTGGCCCCTATTATTATTATTACCTCCTTGTCTGTTGTTTCTGTTATTGTTGTTGTTCCAGAATGGGTAGTCTCAGCTGTTATTGCCTCTGTTGTTGCCTGGGGTGTTCCTGTTGTATTGGCTTCGGTTGTCGCCTCGGCCGTTCCTGTTACCCGGGCCTCGGTTTTCGCCGGGGCAGTTCCTGTTGTTCCTGGCTTGGTTGCCACTCGGTTTGTCTCGTGGTGAATCTCTCCATCCGACTCGTTACCTGTCTCTGTTATTCTTACCTTGCCTGTTGTTGTTCGACGAGGTGTCCGGTTGGAAGTTCTGTCACTGTGGGCTCCTCCTCCTGCTCGTGTCTGTCTGGGAGGGAGGGGGGTTGTTGTAGGAGAGACCTGCCTAGAATAGGTTATAGACGGATATCGTTGTCATCGTTCATCAGGAGCACTGAACATAAGGGTTTTTGGGCCACTCGTTGTTGTTGTGGCTGTGGCGGCACTTGTTCTTCTAGACCTAGGGCTTTGTCCACTGCTGTAGTTAGACTCTGCAATTTCCTAATTTAAAAGTGTACTTTCCTAAAGTTTTGAGAAAAAAACGTTCATACCTGTGTGACGTCTGTCCTGAGCGCATCATCAGACTTCTGTCGTATGGTCTTTCGAGGGTCCCTGGTATCAGAGTTGTCTTTCGTCTGAAACCTTCCCATAAGGTTGTACCTATTCTTACCTGGTCCCAATCTCGTATTAGAAGACAGGCTACAATGAGCTGGATTTTAACCATTTCTCTCGTATGTGAGGCTTTGAGGAGGAGCGTGTATGTCGCTATAGACGCTCTAGCCCTGTTCCATGTTCACTCTGTTTAGACAGCTAGCTAGACCTGGTAGGATTGGGAGGCCTGCTGAAAAAAATGGGAAACAAACCTGTAGGGCAAGGTATTCAGGGACTGTGTCGAGCCTCACTGCTCGATGGACAAACGTCTACCTGTTTTTTAGATATTCTATAGTTGTAAAAATTGGTTTGACCAGTGATATGATTTCTAAGTTTTCCTGTTGGAAAAAATAGTTAACATCATAGAGGTCAGATCTTTCCATCATCTTCTGCACTTGGACCGCTATATCACTCTCATGGAGAAGGTCCTTCGGATTTGGGGTGAACGGCAGGTGTTTAAGTGCCGTCGACTCTGGTCCTGTCCATACTCTCCTGTCTCTCCAGAATCCTTGGAAGGGGTACCTTCAGCAAGTTAAGGTCCCTGTTTGTATTTGTGTAAGATCTCAAAGTATTTCATACTCCTCTTTCCATACTCCACTCCTCTTCGGAGGTGCTAGGGAGAGAATCGTTGAGAGCTTCCGTAATTGTTTCTGGGAGGGACTCGGAAACAGTTAACTCGGCCTCCACTGGCCATAACATCCCTAGACCTCGCTATCGTGCTCTAGGGATGGTTTGGTGAGGCTTCTCGTGTTCTTTTTGTTCGTTCTGCGTCGATCTCCATCAGGCTCTACATTTCAACGAAACTTTCAACATTTTTAACTCTCATGAGTGTGGGAAACATACAAAGTCATATGTTTTTCTTTCCTTTTTTGGATCGTGTGTGTGAGAAAAGGTTTGGAAAAAACACAAAAAGTATTTCTCTTAGTAATGGAATCAAACTCTCCCTAGCCCGCTGGGGGAAGAAAAAGAGTTTTTCTACCAGAAAACTGAGCGGAAGAGCCTGTTGTGTTCCGGTACTTCGCCATCCGATGTTTCCCCTGGTTAGAGGAGAGGGAGTATCGTTAGGAGAAAATGCTACAACGGGCTGTTTGCATGTAGGTCCCTCCTAACCACTCCACAAACTTCGGTTACCTTGGTGTGTTGAGCAGGCTCCTGTGTCAGGTTAGGTCTGCGCTGGTGGGTTTCAACGGGTTTCTTTGGCATGGTTGTCTTCCTCCCTTGTCGGGTCGTGGGTGCCAGGTTGTAGACCTGATCGGACGAGTTGGTCCTTTATGGACTTACCTCGCCTCCACGCAATCATTGGTGGATTTTGCGGGAAATTCTCCCAAGAAGGGTGGTCACTGTATGTCTCCTTCATCCAGGTCCATACGTCTGAGAATTTCTATTTAATTTCCCCGCAAAATCATGGGGGTGGGTGCCTGAGAAATTCTCTGGTCTTCCAGCGTAGTTTCTTCTGGGCGGAGTTCAGTGTTTCCTCAGGGTAACCTCTGTGCCTAAATATCTCCTACAGGTCGTCTAGCTGGGGGTAAAGGGTTTCGTTCTTGCTATTTATTCTTTTAAGGCATAATCCTATGGCGAAGGGTAACGATTTATTTAGGGCTAGCAGATGGCATAAGTCGAACTTCAGGTATGTGTGAAGGTTCGTAGGTTTCAAATATGCCTTTGTCTTCAGGTGTCGGGTTGTCTCGTCCATATACACTGTGGTGTCCAAGAAATTTAGTGTGTTGTCGTCGTATTCTAGGGTAAATTTTATGTTTCCGTGAACTGTGTTTGCCAAAGCAAAGAAACCCTCTAGACGTGGGAGTCCGCCCACTCCCTAGAGCTGAGTGACTCACATTTGACGTTAGACTGTATTATCTTGCGGGAAATTACCATCTGTTGCCAAAATAATGTGAGAGAAAACTTAAACAGTAATCCAACACCTATACTTTATAAAAGACTTGAGGAAGTATCAACCTATATCTAGAGATTAATCTCATTCTGTTTCTAAGATGGGAAACCATACATAAATATGTGTGTGTATCCTACAGTAATACGAGGTGGACTGCCTGTGTGAAAAGGTTCGTCGAGGCAGCTGGGATAAAGGGAATCATAATTCGCCCAGAAATATGATTTTTGCGTGACACCTTCATCAACATAGATAAAGGGAGATTTACCTTTACATAGGTAAATAAAAATGAATAATGTATAAAGTATATGAACCTAAGAAAAATATTTCCTCATCCAAAAACAATTTTTTGTATTTTACTGTTGTAAATTTTATTCACTAAATGTAGTCCTATGTCTTTTTCGTTATTTTCGCCTAATTATGTTATTTAATTTGCTAAATTATTTATTCAAGTCATATATGTTACTTCTTTATTATGAACTGTTTACTCCATTAAACCTTTTAAAATCGTAAACCCGACAAAAATTTTACTGATTTATTTAATGTTATGCCCGAAATGCTGTGCATTTTGGTGGATTTACTATACATACACCTTTGTATATTTACATGTTTTTGTTGTTAATGCTGTTGGTAAATGCTAATTTTATTTTGAATTGTTGCTAAAACTTCCAATTCTGAAATGTAATGGTCGATGCCTATCATCATTAAGTACCACCTTTTATTGGTTATAATTTGCTACATTTTTTTTAACATTTCAGATGTGTTACCTTCTTGTTTAGCATTGTTTACCCATTATATCTAAGAAAACTTAGTTTTTATTGAATTATTTCATGTTTTTCCTGAAATGTTTCACGCATTTGTGACTTTATTTTAATACAACTCTTGTACCTTCTAATTTGCCTCCATTTGCCGTTTGCATTTTGTTAGTGCATATTTTATGAATAAATTATTATATTATTATTATTATTATTATTATTATTATTATTATTATTATTATTATTATTATTATTATTATTATTATTATTATTATTAATATTATTGTAATATTATTTATTATTATTATTATTATTATTATTATTATTATTATTATTATTATTATGCATGCATCAACTAATTTAAAGTAGACAGAAAGCTAGTATAACCTCTTTCACTTGTGATACTCATAAATGAATTATTCAATGAACAAATAGAAAAGGAGGAAGGCTGTTAGCAGTAAATACTGTTTAATTAGGACAAAGATATTACTTCCAAGTGGGAGCCGGTTGGCTGAGCGGACAGCACGCTGGACTTGTGATCTTGTGGTCCCGGGTTCGATCCCGGACGCCGGCAAGAAACAATGGGCAGAGTTTCTTTCACTCTATGGCCCTGTTACCTAGCAGTAAAATAGGTACCTGGGTGTTAGTCAACTGTCACGGACTGCTTCCTGGGAATGGAGGCCTGGTCGAGGACCGGGCCGCGGGGACACTAAAAAGCCCCAAATCACTTAAAGATAACCTCAAGATAACCTCCAGGTAAACTCAAAAAGGGATGACCAGCCAGCGTGATTCTCGCTGGCTCGGGTCTCTATGATCCTCACCACATGGGACATGTAAACGACCTGAGCTGGATGCTGTGAGGTTAACTTATAGTTAAACCCAAATGATTTTGGTAATATTGTAACCACGCCAGACAACAGCATTATGAAAACAAATAAAACTGCCCCTTCACACCTAGACAATTTAACTGGAGTATTGGGGAAGCTTATACATATATAACAGGAGGTGCATCCAAAGCCAAAATGACTTAAAGTTTCTGTGCCACTTTATAAAAAATGCAAAATTAAGTAGATATATATAGTTTGTTTGCTAATCTAACTGAGCCTTAATTTAGAGTAAAGGGGGAACAGTTGATAATGAGATGAGATACCAAAATGGATTAATGCTGATTGTTGCATTATTCCATTGATATTCACGAATTTAGCCTTAAGGAAAATGAAAGAACTGGAAAGGGAAAGAGCTGTAGTTGTGGTAGGTATTAATGAACAAGAAGGGTCTAGTCAGGAAGAGTGGATGGCTAAGGACAAAATTGCAGTGTCAGGGATTCTGAAGGAGATCCAAATGGAAGGATCTGAGCAATGCATAGAGAAGTTTTCCCTGCTTGTACAGTAAAACGAAGATCACAGTAACCACAGTCTCCAACCCAAAAATACCAAAGAAGATGGGGAAACCTACAACCAGCAATTCAGGAACCCCAGAGAGAAATGCAACACCTTTACTTGCCACCCCAAAGGAGCAAAGCCTGAAACTTCTCGACCCTCAACAAAATTCCTACTATGCCACTCAAATCATCCTCCTTCTGCCCCAAGCAGACATAAGCAAGCTCTAAGCACTCCTTCCCACCACCCATCGAACCCCCTGATACTTACCCAACAAGAACAGCTTCCTATGCCAGTGGGGAGAGTATATAATTATGAACATAGGAAAGTGAGCTTCAAGGAAATGTATTCAAACATTCACGGGATTACAAATAAAGCAAGTGAACTGGATGAAAGGAAACAAGAAGAAACCCCACTCACTCACAGAAACGAAATTATCAGGCATCATAACAAATGGTGTGCTTTTGATGGACTTCTAAATAGCATGGAAAGCAGCCCATCCTCCTAAGGTTTTCCAACATCAAGAAGTTGTTTTGCTATAGTGTCCCATCCTTAATTCCAGAGGACCCAAAACAGAAAACAGAACAATTTGTCAATTTTGAGAGCCACTGCCATTTTCTAATATGATGATTTTTTGCCGTATGGTAAAGTATGCATCAAAATACGACATTCTACTAGGAAGAAGGGTTGTGGAGAGAGAGGGAAAGGAGAGGAGGAGGAGTGGCCCTGCTGATAAGAAAGAACTGGAGTTTCAAAGAGATGGATATCCTGGACTGTCAAGGATTCAATGGCTACATAACAGGAACTATGGCTATGGGAGGACCAAAGATAATAGTAGCAGACGATAAGTTATAATAACGTGGCTGAATAAATTATAATCAAACCACAACTCGACTTTTCACACGACTTGATTTTGGTCCAAGACGGACTGAAACGTCTTCGTTCCCCATCTTCTGAGTTGTGGTTCGGTCATCATAATAGTAGCAGTAATTTACAACCATCCGTTAAACGACAGGAGACCCAGACCTGACTTTGATAGAAACAACTGGCAATCGTTATTAAAACAGAGGGAGCAATTTCAGTTACCTGCAGGAATGGATCCAGACTTTTTTTTAATTGGTGACTTCATCCACGAAAAATAGACCAGGAGGATGGAGAACCACATGGAGGTGAAGACATATAGAGAGCTAGACTATTGGACATGACAACAAGAAACCTTCTGAAACAACATGTCAAGGGACCCACGAGAATGAGAGGCAATGACGGACCAGCTAGACATAATATTCACACTGAATGAGTGAGACATAAGGGAAGTCAAAGTAGAAGCCCTCATGGGAATGACTGACCACAGCGCACTGACAATTGAGTATCTATTGGAAGTGGGGTATAACCTATCTACGAAAGGAGTCGAAAAGAAAAAGGCTAGATTACCAAAGAACTATAATGAGATGAGTAACCTCCTAATGGGAATACAAAGGGAACAATACTCAGAGAAAAGATTATACAAGATATGATAGAAGTGCATCACCCAGAAGTGCCAGGAGTTGCAAACAAGTTTATCCCGGCCCAAAAGGAGAAAAATGAAAAGCAACAGAAGAATCCATGATTCAAAAAGAAATTTACGGAAGCAAAGCAATTGGGTACAAGAACATAGAGAAACTACCGTAATAACAGAACACCAGAGAGCAGGGAGAGAAACCAGTGGGCCAGGAATGAGTACTTCAGAATGAGGAGAAAAGCAGAATGAGTGTATGAAAACGACATCGCAAGTAAAGCAAAGTCCAAACCAAAACTGCTCCACAACTACATGAGGAGGAAAAAATGGTGAAGGAAAACGTGATGAAAGAGAGAAAAGAATAAAACAGATACATAGAGAATGACAAGGAGGTGTGTGAAAAACTCAACCAGAAATTCCAGGAGGTCTTCATAACAGAGTAATTCCAGAACTGAGAGAGGAGGGGGCTAACCAAGCAATTACATACAGAAATCACAATAGCGTGATGCATCAAATGAACAAATCCACAAGCCGTAACGAGGATTCGAACCTACGTCCGGGAGCATCCAAGACGCTGCAATGAAGTAAGACGGTGTAATGAATTAAGGGCGAAGAGGGAGAACGGCCTATTGACATAGCTCGAGTGCATGGGGGAGTTGTGTAAAACCCTGGTTTGTGCCTCGGAGAACCTGCAGGATCCAGTAAGTTCAGTAGAACTTCGCTTTCAACTCTTTTGACCATGTCGTAGCTCAGTTGATTAAGGCAGCGTCTGGGATGCTCCCGGACGTAGGTTCGAATGCTCGTCACGGCCCTTGTGAATTTGTTCTTAACCAAGCAACCTTGGAGGAATTTGAGTTTACTAGAGATGAGGTCAAAAAAGTAGTCTGTTGAGCTGAATCTGACAAAGGATGTTGGAACTGACAGAATCTCACCATGGATACTAAAAGTTGATGCAGAAGCAATTTGTGTGCCACTCTCTATGATGTATAACAGATTGCTAGAAACAGGAGACCTTACAAGAAAGCTAGAAGACAGCTAATGTAATCGTCCTAATTTAGAAAATGAGAGACAGAGCCAAGAGACACTGAACTACAGACCAGTTTCCCTAACTTGTATACTATGCAAGGTGATGAAGATGATCACGAGGAAAAATATCGTACAACATCTGAAGAGAAGGAGCTTTGTAACATACCACTAGCATGGGTTCAAGGATAGTAAATCGTGCCTAATAGGTTTAATAGAATTCTATGACTGAGCGACAAAAAATAGGCAAAATAGAGAAGGGTGAGCAGATTGCATTGTTTTAGACAGGCAGAAAAAATTTAAATAGTACACATGAAAAATAGTACACAAAGACTGTTACAAAAGTTGTAGAAAAAGGCAGGAATAACAGGTAAGGTGCTCCAGCAGATATAAGAGTATATAAGCAACAGAAAACAACGAGTTACCGAGCGAGGGAGACATCAGAGTAGCGTGATGTCAGCAGCCGAGTCCCACGGGGCCACAATACTTGGTCCTATCCTGTTTCTAATAGATGAAACCGATCTTCTAAAGGGTATAGACTCAGTGATGGTTTAGAGTCCCTAGCACGCTAACTGGTGACCAATGTGTACAGTCTGCGTTGGTGGAGAGTTCCCAGAACGATAATTGGTGACTATTGTGTGCAGTCTGTGTTGGTGGAGAGTTCCCAGGACGTTAACTGGTGACTATTGTGTGCAGTCTGTGTTGGTGGAGAGTTCCCAGAACGTTAATTGGTGACTATTGTGTGCAGTCTGTGTTGGTGGAGAGTTCCCAGGACGTTAACTGGTGACTATTGTGTGCAGTCTGTGTTGGTGGAGAGTTCCCAGAACGTTAATTGGTGACTATTGTGTGCAGTCTGTGTTGGTGGAGAGTTCCCAGGACGTTAATTGGTGACTATTGTGTGCAGTCTGTGTTGGTGGAGAGTTCCCAGGACGTTAACTGGTGACTATTGTGTGCAGTCTGTGTTGGTGGAGAGTTCCCAGGACGTTAACTGGTGACTATTGTGTGCAGTCTGTGTTGGTGGAAAGTTCCTAGGACGTTAACTGGTGACTATGGTGTGCAGTCTGTGTTGGTGGAAAGTTCCCAGGACGCTAACTGGTGACCATGGTGTGCAGTCTGTGTTGGTGGAAAGTTCCCAGGACGCTAACTGGTGACTATTGTGTGCAGTCTGTGTTGGCGGAGAGTTCCCAGGACGCTAACTGGTGACCATGGTGTACAGTCTGTGATGGTGGAAAGTTCCCAGAACACTAACTGGTGACCATGGTGTACAGTCTGTGTTGGTGGAGAGTTCCCAGGACGCTAACTGGTGACCATGGTGTACAGTCTGTGATGGTGGAATGTTCCCAGAACACTAACTGGTGACCATGGTGTACAGTCTGTGTTGGTGGAGAGTTCCCAGGTGATAACTGGTGACCATGGTGTACAGACTGTGATGGTTACATAAGTGTACAGATACAAACTTTGGTTGCCTAATCAAGCTGATATAAATAAATTCACACAAATAAACCAATATAACCTGAATCTGTTTACCGATTTTTTTAACAAAATATAAAGCAGAAAGGAAAGAGACCTTATCAGCAAGGGCTCGAACTGGTGTCCGTCAGGACTCCGGTGTTCACCCCACAACCTGGACATGACTCTTCCTGGTTCTTAATACCCCATTCTCTCTCTCTCTCTCTCTCTCTCTCTCTCTCTCTCTCTCTCTCTCTCTCTCTCTCTCTCTCTCTCTCTCTCTCTCTCTCTCTCTCTCTCTCTCTCTCTCTCTCTCTCTCTCTCTCTCTCTCTCTCTCTCTCTCTCTCTCTCTCTCTCTCTCTCTCTCTCTCTCTCTCTCTCTCTCTCTCTCTCTCTCTCTCTCTCTCTCTCTCTCTCTCTCTCTCTCTCTCTCTCTCTCTCTCTCCCCTTTTTTACTAAAACTTAGGTTCATAAGGGATGTCATATGACGTGCCTAGTGAAATTTCAAACAAGGGCATAAATCCCATCTCAGCTCATCTGCAGCCTGTTCCTAGAAACTCATTTATAGAAACTCAATTATGGAGGACTTCCCCCTCTTCCCGCCTTCCCCTTGAAAGAAACTCTTGAGGAGGCCATCCTCCATGTCATGAGAGACACCATCCTGCAATTTGAAGGACGAGCATACCGGCAAACCAAAGGTACAGCGATAGGAGCCCAGGAGTGTGGCAATCGCTGAAATCTTTGTGCATGTAGTGTTCGAGAGGAAACGATCCCACAGGGAGGGCGGACTGGCAGTATATTCCGTTACATAGACGACATCTTCAGAATAGTGGAGGAAGGTTTTCCCGTCTTGAAGGTTTCTTTTCCTGGTCAAATACAGTTCATGAAAACCTTTAATTTACCCTCGAACACAATGACTCCACGAGAAATTTCTTAGATACAACAGTGTACATAGACCAGCTAACCAGGAATCTGCATACGAAGGCATACTATAAAACGACCGACCTTCACACGTATCTGAATTTGACTCGAGTCACCCACTAGCTTTGAAGAAATAGCTACCCTACTCACTTGGACTCAAACTCAAGCGGATTAACAGCAAAGAAGAGACGCTATAGCCCAGCATGATGACCTATGGGATATGGTCAGGAACGGAGAATACCCAGAGATAATAATACATACTGCCCAGGAGAAACTCTGAGAAAAAACAAGAGCGGAGCTACTCAGACCTAGAACACAACGAGTGGAAGACAAGAGATGGATCCTTCCAACCCTTTTCTTCCCCGGCGTTGCAGAACAGCTTAAGATAAATTTCCAGGAAGTATGGACATTAATGAGGGAAACGTACAGTGAACATCCCTCTGGGTAAAATTCCCGCAAAACCCTCCCATGGTCGCCTGGAGGCGAGGTAAGTCTGTAAAGGACCACTTTGTTAGAGCAGGTGTGCAGGCAGTTCATCTCAACCGAACTGGGGGAGAGGATTAGTCCAGGCCAAAACAAAGAAACCTACAGACCATAACCTAACCTGACAAAGGTTTGGAGTTCGACCTGGGTTAAGGCAGATTATGCTGAGTGGTTAGGAGGGGCCTACAAGTACTAAAAACACCAAATTATTCATCCGAGTTTTAAGTGATGCATAATATCAATTAACTATTTTTCTGTTATCTAACTTACACACATACATGGGGGGCTGTGGATCAATGACGGTCCCATTATCGAGCAATGGGTCCTGTATGCTTACTTAGATCTCTCTAAAGCTGGTGTCGTGGAACTATCTTGGAGAAATTGTCCGAATTCTGTTTGTACTAAAATAATACTAACATACTTAAAGCTTGCCATGAACATTATTAAATGTCTTATATAATTAAACATTCTCTTAAAAGTAACGAATATAAGGTAATGCTCCTAACATAACAAAAAAAATATTTCATGTCAAAAATTTCTAAAAGACTATAGAGCCATGCAAAATGTCATAATAATAGCACACGCTAACATGCTACACCTAACTATGTAGTATTTAATCCCCCAAAATACCTTAATCCTATTACGGGCTCACCATAGCCCGTGACACATGGACATTTCGTTCTGAGTAGCCAAATCTAAAACAACAACACCCTTAATCCTAACATTCCTCCCCTTTCAATTAAACTCTACCCCTATAGGTTAAGTCTATCAGGCAGTCGTATGACTCTTCCTGATTTTCTCAACTGGGGATTCAGACCTGTTACTTCTGGGGAACCTTCTTCTGAATTACTCACTGCAGAGTCCATAGGGTTAACTGTATCCCCATTACCCTGTGTTGTTCCTTGCTCTGCCTGCCTGTCTCCTGCAGGTGCTACCCCTTCGTTATTAGGATGGGTATTACTAGATGCCCCACACCCACTTGAAGGGTCTTCAAAATTCTCCATGAACCTTGGCATGAGCTGATCTGCATGTCTTTTCCAATAAATGTTCCAAAAACTCTGCACTTGTACTGTGAAATTCCTGTGGCCCACGACGTTCCTAACTTTCCCTTATGCCCAAGGTTTTCCAGTTACAAAATTCCTTGCATATACTGCATCCCCCCTCTTTAAACAACAGTTCCCCAGCGCAACTGAGCCGGGGAACCGATCCCTGAGCCAACTGATTGGCCAAGCTAGTTACCGATTTCTCTTTATCTTTATCTGTTTTTATCTGCTTCCATGTGCACTTTTAAGTGCCTATTAAACAGTAATTCAGAAAGAAGTTTACCCGTGGAAGAATGAACAGTTTTTCTTCGATTATACAAAAATCTACATAGCCTTGTATTAATAGTAACTTCTGTAAACCGCTTTACCCTTCTTTCAAGGATCTCACTGCTCTCTTAGCCAGACCATTTGAAGAAGGATCACAGGGGGCAGGTTAGTGTTTAACACCATTTTTTCTAAAAAAAAATCCTCAATTTCCCCAAAAACAAAATAAGGAGCATTGTCTGACACCACCATGTTTGACAATCCAAAATTACAAAATGTTTTCCTGAGCAGTTCACAAGTTACAGATGATGTGGTGCAATTACACTTATGAACATCCAGAAATTTTGTGTATGGATCCAGTACCACTAGGTAGTATCTGTTATCCATAGGTCCACTATAATCTATATGAAGTTTAGACCAGGCTTTTCCCATGCATGGCCAAAGAAGTACTGGGGCCTGGGGTTTCTGATAATTCTTAAAGCAAATGTGATAATTCTTAGTTACTTCAGCAACATCCTCGTCCATTTTTGGGCCACCAAACCTAACTTCTAGCTTTTGCTTTCATAGCATTTATGCCATTATGACCTACATGCAGATGTACCAAAATCTTGCATCTCAGTTCCCCAGGCACCACCACTATTCCTATACTCGAGTACATCCTGGTGAAAACTAAGGTCAGCCTTTACTGCAGTATACTCTGACAATAATAAATTATCATTCCAGCCATATTGACATACTTCATCAACAGATTTAATTTGGGATCTCTACCAGTTGCCTTCCTAATAGTCTGGAATGAAATATCATCAAAAAGACATAGATTCCACCAGGTTAACACATTCTACTGGAATACAGGAATAAAGCTCTTCTGTTACAAGCAATCTACTTAATGCATCAGCTACTACATTATCCTTGCCTGGCTTAAATTCTAAATCATACTCAAACTGCGAGAGAAGCAATGCCCATCGTTGAATTGTAGCATTACCATTAAATGGAAATTGTTTACCTCTGCCAAACAATCCTAGCAGGGGTTTATGGTCTGTTCTATCAAGAAATTTTACACAGCAAAGAACACCTCAGCTTTTTTACCGCTTATACCAAGTTAAGGCTTCTTTGTCTAATTGAAAATAATTCTGTTCCGCAGGAGATAACTTCTTGTGCTCAAAATATACTACTTTATTCTGACTATCTACTTCCTTTAATAACACACAAACCACCCCTACTGGGGAAGCATCTACCTCCAGTTTTAAAGGGAGTTTGCCAGTCAAATTTGTGATCACTGGAGAATTTATCTACTCCTGCTTAATATTCCTGAAAGTATTCTCCTCTCTTGCTGTCCTCTTAATCTAGCCCTTTTTCAATAATTCATACAAGAGCACTAATTTTGTTGAAAAATTATCACAAACTATGAAAAAATGTTACCATCCCTAAAAAAGGCTGTACCCCTCTCCCCACTGAATTTGGGGCTGGAGCATCTACTATAGCAGCAACATTTTGTGAGGAGTAAAACCCTTACCTGAGTTATGGTACTCCAGGTATGCAATGCCATTGGTCTTAAATGGGGTTTTACCCTTAGTAATCTTCATAGTGTGCTCTTGCAGGAGATTCAAAACTTTTTCATCTAGTAACATGCTCCTCCTCATTCTCCCCACATACAATAATGTCATCAAAAAAGCTTTTTAGTTTTTTTTGCTAAAAAACAAAAAAGCCCCCCTCAATGTTTACTAACAACTGGGACATGAATCTCTGAAAAATGACGAGGAGACGAGGAGAGTTCAAAAGGAAGTAAACATTGCCCGAAACTCTATGCGTACTAGTGGCTTTAGGTACTGTATGTACTAGCTCTTTCTTTAAATCCAACATTATGTTTGTAACTCATCTGCAATGTATGTACCTGTCCTGAATAAAGAATCTGAATCTGAAATCTGAAGTCTTTTATACTTAAATAACCCTTTAAGAGTATTAATCACTAACAATTTCTGGGTCTCCTCCTCAACAGGAATTTGCAAGTAGGAATTTTTCAGGTCAATCTTATAAAAAATGGCCTCCTTGCAAAACCACTAACAACAGCTCATCTCTCTTAGGTAATGGGTATTCTCAAATGGATGCGGTTGTTTAATTCTTTAAAAACTGCACAGATTCTCATGGATTTCCGGTCTGCCTTCAACACTGGTACAAATGAGGAGCTGCCAAATCACTATGTGTAATTGGCTCTACGAGGCCTTTGCTACATGCCTTTCCAGTGGTGATTCTATCTGTTGCTTGTAATGGAACAGACTGTTCTTGCATAGAAGAATTTAGGTGAAGCCCCACTTTTCAGGTGAATTTTTGCCTCCATGCTATATACTAGCTTACCTGCATCAACTGAATAATTTTCCAACCTATCTTCAGCACTTTTAATTGTTGTAAACTATCGACAATTCATCCAAGCCTGCTAAGAAAATTCCCAACTTTTCCATGAGATCCTTAATCGAAAATTATCGTATGCACTTTATGATTTTCTACCGGGTTTTACTTTCAAACGAATGATATACTTGAGTACTGTAAGATTTCTTTTTGATTATGCTGCACCTGTCATTTCTTGTTTTGGTAAAGGTAGAGGGCAAGTTGGAGAAGGTACAAAATGAAGCCATGAATAATCTTAGGATGCCCAAGAAATGCTATGTTGAGATAATGAGGATGGAGTTCAATCTGCAAAGTATAAGGGATAAAAC